>APFE031691626.1:6249-25112 GCA_000404065.3 Pinus taeda | reverse complement strand
GTAGTCATGAAGTTCAAAATTTCTTTTGCAATGTAAATCTCCTAGAATTTTGCAGTGACCAATGCATATTTAACAAAAAAGTAATCATTCTTGTTGAAAAGTAAAATTGTTACACACCATGAATGGGTACAAGGCCTTCTTGTGGTTTTGGGTTTTTGACCTACATCATGAGCTATATAATATGCATGAGGCCTTTAATATGTTAGGTAATTTATGATTGTAGAGGTATGTGTGTAGTATGCTAGGTTCCATGAGTTCAACATGCATGTCATTACGAGTATTTTAAAACCATGCATGCGACTTAAGGATATGGCCATGCTATAAGAAGGAATGCCACTAGGATCCAGACATGCTACACGAACGAACACCACTAAGATATTTCCATGGTTATTAAATATTTGTTTTCAATTCAATGGATCATGCAAAAGATCCATAATTGATAAGCATTCCCTATATATGGAATCTTTGGGCCTAGATCACCTCACATTTACTATGAATGGGGACCTATATCACCTCACATGTCCTATGTATGGGGCCCTATATCACCAAGTTTAGCTTGTATGAAGTAAATGAATTTATAAGGTTCATGGGTTAGGACTGAGGCCTCAAACCACCAAAGAAGACATACAAATGAAATGTTTACCCTACGCGTGTTGTATGAGCATGATTGAAAGGTATGTCTTAGGGCACCATATTTTCTCATTGCGAAAGGAAAAGGATGATAAAGTTGTGTTACACATAATGTAAAGTGAATACTATGAGAATTTATGAATCTACACATCAAAAATCCTACTGCAATCATTGGTTTATCACCTTCTACTTGTTTTTACTTTCAACAGGTTATTTAACTATTTAAACAACGATGAAAACACTATTGCAGAGTACAAATACATACATATCATGAACTGAAAATAGAATGAGACAAATATACAAGGGACACTGTTATTTTTGGACAAATGTCCCCGAAAAAGCCC
The DNA here is from genome assembly GCA_000404065.3 of Pinus taeda. Classification (NCBI taxonomy): domain Eukaryota; kingdom Viridiplantae; phylum Streptophyta; class Pinopsida; order Pinales; family Pinaceae; genus Pinus; species Pinus taeda. The sequence continues at coordinate 24,138 of APFE031691626.1, read as the reverse complement.
AATGTGGGAAAACTGGTGCAGCATATAGAGGGTTTGTATTATTAAGCAAGCAGAATCTGAGTACAACAGGTTGCCTCTCACACCGGCCAACCCTTCAAAGAAATATCGACATTAATAAATGCATATGATGGTTTATCTCATTCTCCAAATCATAACTGATCCACTGAATGGCTGACTCCGATAAGCACTGTGAAAATCTCAACACAATCTGCTCTATGTGGGCCAACGTCTTGCCTCTAGGAGACTGTGTCAGTTCTCTGCTAGATCGATTTGCTCATAGGAGCTTCAACTTCATCCCTTCCATCTCAGAACATCAAACTCCCAGCAAAATCTTGAACTCCTTATGATTATCTCACATTTCCACTGCAAGAACCCTCTTGGTTTGCGTTAGCTCTGTGTGAGCCCCTTCCTGGGCTATGTAGGCCTTTGCGTTGCCTCTTTGCTTGGTACTCATTGGCTTGGAACTCCTTTCTGATCCAACTCTCTTCTACTACCCCTCTCACTACAACAAATCACTTGTTCGATTTTCTTAGCAAACCTCACCCCATATAAATCGAACTGACTGATTTCTCAAGTGTATCTCCCACTAACCCTCAAGCCTCCTCTTATACTTTTCCTGTTAATGAATCAACGGCCTATATTAAGTCCCCAATCAATGTATTAGATTAAAACAGACTTGATCCTCGTCACTTATAAGTTTCTCACCCATACTCTTATTAATATTCATTAATATTTTTATTTTCCTAATTTTAGACTTAGGAACCCATTAAAAATATAAATTATTTTAATAAATCCTCATCCATGTGGAATTTATCTAAACAATTTCTAGGTTTTGGAGATCTCATGTATTCTATCCCCTCCACAAAATTTGGAGCTAGAGCATATCCGACACTACCAAAAATCAACACTCCCTATTAGAGAACAATGTGCTCTAGTAACACTTCTTAACAGAAGTACTACACTGATCCACTACATCGGTCCTCTGTATTGTTAATGCTTGGCCTAATGCCCTTTATCCACTATTGTAGCTTGTACTACTTCCCATTACACTGCCACTATCGCTGCTACATCTGTACTGCAACTCCATCTCAAAATGTTGCCTCATGTTGCCCATAGCACTGCCACTTGCTAACTATTGCACTACAACTCAGTTGTTGAGAAGTAAGCAACTGAAACTTCACCCAAAAACTGACATGTTGGTCAGTCTAGATGCCTCGTGATGCTGAAGCTACCTCTGCTACTAATACTATGCTACTGCAAACTTCTATGTACCTCTCGCACTGCTACAACATCCACTGCGTTGCCTTAGACTTTGGCACTCTACCTCTGCCACTGTCACTCCATCACACCTTGCTCCAACTGACACCAGTCATTTCACTACTATTGTAAAGGGCTCCCATAACCATATGTGATCCACAAGTTTGGGCACCTTAAGGATCTTGCCCATCATGTAGTCCCCTCGACTACAACTCCATGTCGCCCCACCTCTTCTCCAGAGCCGCATGAGCACTCATGGCACAATCATCATCCTCACCTTCCTTGTCAGCTTTCACTTGAGTAGCCTTTGAGTCAAAGGCCTCCTCCTTGCGCTTCTTCCAAGGGCACTGAATGACTAAATGTACAAGTTCCCATACTTGAAGCATCTAACCTTGGAAATATCCTTCTTCTTTCTCTTTTGTTTCCCTTTCTATCCTGATAATGCAAGAGTTTCATCCTCCTCCTCCTCCTTCTTGACCCAAGCTCCTTTATCGCTACTCCCTGCCTTGGTCAACCTCTTGATATCTTCCTATCAAAGAGCTTCCCACATCTCCTCCCAACTAGGGAGAGTCGCTCTGCCCAAGATACTTTGGAAAAATGTCTCCCAGTCCTTGGTGACTGCATTCAGGGTAGTCCTGACCATGAACTTAGGATCTAGTGTAGACCCCATGGAACTCAAATGGTCGTGAATCCCTTGCAACTTAAGGAGGAAGGGATCGATCTCTTCTCCTTTCTACATCTGGTACTGTCTTAACTGATTTTCTAATAGCATCTTATGTTGGACAGAAGTGCCCTGGTACACGTGGCCAGTGCTTCCCACATCTTCCTTGTTGTTTCCTTCTCAATAATGTGTGGTACTACATGATCTTTGACCCCATCTAAGATCATGCACTTGGCCTTCGTCTTGGCTTCCTTGTACTTCTTTAACATATCAATGTCAACCAGAACAACAACTAATTTCAAGGCATAGTCCTTGATGCGATTTTTGTCTAGAATCGTTAGGATCCTGGCCTTCCAAATGAAAAAATTGGATGCTCCATCCAATCTGTCCTGATCCCTCAGTCCATTTACTACCATCTCTATTAAAAAAATAGGACTAGTTCTCTTCTCCCTCTCCTGCTACTAAGCAAGACTCGGATCTGGATTTCTTTGGCGCTAGAAATCCTCTAAGGAACTAGCTCCTCTAGACTCCCTTTGAGTCCTAATTTCCTTCATGGAAATCCTTTGGACAAATGTCGAATCACTCCTCTCCAATCCTCCTTTGTTGCTGCAACCTAGATCTATATTTCTTTGGCTAGAAATTTGTCAAGGCAGTGACTCCCTCTACCTTGGCTCTGTCTCCACAAACATTGTTTTGCACCAACAAAAACAGCATCCCACTAGATCCATTGATCGAATCTTCTCTGCTCCTCCAGCCCTGACAACTAACTGATTTGAGTTTCTCAGGCTCTGCGCTAGCTCGAAGAGCTAACACAGTCACTGCGTGATCTCTTCTTTGGTTTTGCATCACCCTTTATAGGCTCGAAATGTTGATGCAGGAACTGTGAGCCTCTGCATCACTTTTGTGGCTTTGTGTCACATGTTCATCTGCTCCTCTACCTATGAAATGACGTTGTCACTTAGGACAATTGCTTCTCTGCAGTAAATTCACTGGATCTATCGGCCAGTGTCTTCATTCTCCTATGATCTGCAATGCTCTGATACCATGTGAGAATTTCTGAATCTACACATCAGAAATCCTACTGCAATCATTGGTTTATCATCTCTTACTTGTTTTTACATTCAACAAGTCATTTAATTATTTAAACAGGACTATTGCACACTACACATACATATAGATCATGAACTGAAAATAGAATAAGACAAATACACAAGGGACACCATTATTTTTGGACAATCATCCCTGAAAAAGCCTAATGCGGGAAAACCATTGCAGCATATACAGGATTTGTATTATTAAACAAGCAGAATTTGAGCACAACATGTTTCCTCTCACACCAGCTAACCTTTTAGAGAAATATCGGCAACGAGAAATACATACGAGGGTTTACCTCATTCTCCAAGTCACAACTGATCCACTAAATGGCTGACTCCGACAAGCACTACGAAAATCCCAACACAGTTTTCTTTATGTGGGCCAATGTCTTGCCTTTGGGAGACTACATCACTTCTCTGCTGGATCAATTTTCTCACAGGAGCTTCGACTTCAGCACTCCCATCTCAGAACATCAAACTCCTGGAAAAATCTCGAATTCCCAATGATTATCTCGCACTGCCACTGCAAGAACCCTCTTCGCCTGTGTCATCTTTGTGTGAGCCCCTTCCTAGGCTACATAGGACTCTGCATTGCCTCTCTGATGATATTTCTGATTCTCTTCTTGGTACTCGTTGTCTCAGAACTCCTTTCTGATCCAAGTCTCTGCTACTACCCATCTCACTACAATAGATCACTTGTTCGATTTTCTTAGAAAACCTTACCCCATAAAAATCGAACTGACTGATCTCTCAAGTGTATCTCCAACTCACCCTCAAGCCTCATCTTATACTTTTCCCATTGATGAATCAATGACCAAGATTAAGTCCCTAATCAACAGCTAAGATTAAAATAGACTTGATCCTCGTCACTTAGAATTTTCTCACCCATATTCTTATTAATACCCATTAATATTTTTATTTTCCAAGTTTAGACTTAGGAACCCATTAAAATTTTTAATTATTGTAATAAATCCTCATCGAGGTGGAATTTATCCAAATAATTTCTGGATTTTGGATATCTCATGTATTCTAGCCCCTCCACAAAATTTCAAAGCTAGAGCACATCCAATGATACCCAAAATCAACAAATACGAGCATGAAGTACCTTCCAAAATGATAATAATGATGAAAGATACATGAAGAATCACAAGGTGGAATTAGGGGAGTTAGGAAAAACAAAATAAGTAATAAAATCATGTCTTAGATCGGAAATTTCATCTGCACAAGATTTTATTGGTGGTGTTGAAAAACATCATTGATCTTATTTATGGACCTTCATGTTCCTATGACTTTTTGGATAACTTGGGCATGCAACATGAAAACAATGTTAGACTAATTCATTAAAACAACTAGGAATCATCTATAACTTAATTGTAAAAGAATAAGGATTTCAAACAGCCCACATACCTTAGAATAAAACGCATGATTTAGGATGTCATTTTACCTCACCTATATATTTACCTACGATCATTCAAGTAGAATGCCTCACCATCTCTAGTACTAATTTTCTCTATTACTTCTCATACTCAAAATGAGTTATGAAGTATCATACATTTTAATGAGTGCTTCCTTGTCATTGTTTATAGTTTGAGGTTTGTAACAACAACTATATTTGTAAAGTGGTGTACAAATGCACTTAGTTTGTAATCTTGAAATACAAAACCACCTTTCTTTTTAGTTCTATCATCCTATGTCAATATTCTCCTTTAAAGTCCATTAAACCAATTAGAAATTGAATGACTTCATTAGCCATTAATGAGATATTGGGAGTCTACTTTCCGTCTAAGCAATGTGCCAACTAATAGTTAGTGCCCCATTCATTATCTTTTGAGAAAACCACTACATATATGTGCTTTGCAAAAAGTGGAATGCCATCGTGTGACTCCACTAAATTGTCAAAGCATATTATATTCACAATAGTTAATCAAAATTAATCTAATATTCCCCATTTACACTAAACTTGGTTGTATGAAATCTAAAACATGAATATAATGTGGTGAAATAGTTGGTTGGTCCTCATTCAATTGGGATAATTCAATAGTTATACATTAACCAATAAGCAATGATACACAATTTCATCTATCAACTTAGTCAGTGGATTCACAACGGTCACATTTACCATTACTACATGGACCATAAAATCATGCAAGTTTTCTTGTCCATATTTCAACTATAGTGTTGTTTATGGTCCAAACTAACTAAAATCCCCAAGTTCCATGTACTATTTTTCATTCATAGTATATGATCGCTTCACATCAATCATTTTCAAAACCTTTCCTTATCAATTATTCACTTTCTTGTTCTCTCTACCATTATTGAAGAACACCATTCACCTATATATTTTTCATATCCAATAGGATTATTTGTCACAAATTTAAATTCTTTCCCACATATTGTAGTTTTGATGCATATGTTAACCCCTTCATGCTCTGCTTCCCAATTAATTTTCTTAAAATACTTCCAATTATGTCACACCTTGTATTTTTATGTTCAACATACACTAAGTGAAATAGATTAACATTTTTTAACTAAGTCACACAACCATCTAACCAAATACACTGATGATTCATTTACATATTATTGTCCTCAAGTAACTATAGAAAAATTGAAAGAAAATATACCTATCATTACTTATGTAGAAGTGGTATTCCTTCAATCTAACTCTTTTATCTTTGTTACTACATGGCCTATGCTTGTATGTGATATGAACCATTAAGTTGACATGCTTTGAGTGATAATGTTGCCTTTGAATCTTATTTTGTGGCTAAAGAGTGTAGTTCTTAGCAAAAAGCAACCATTGATAATATAGTACCAATGGGAAAGGTATCTCTAACAATTTTAAAATGTTTGTCTTTCCATCAAGCCACATGGATATGCTAAACATATTATTGGGTACTTCTAAAAAAAAATTGATAAATTCATAGTCTTGTACGTAGTGATATAACAATAAAGATATGTATATAAATTCATTGTTATAATAATTCTCCCATGGCATTTCAAACTGCAACATGAAAGAAAAGATAACATTTGGGTATGCATTACTAACTTGGAGTGTGTGTATGTGTCATTACAAATATGTGTGTGTGTGTGTAATAATAATAACCATAGTCAATTTGGTGCACAAAACAATAGTTGTTTTTGATGGAATGCACATCCTTGGGAAACCCTCCATGTACTCTCCTCATTTCGAGGATGGTACTTGTCATAAATTATTTGGTTGCAGTTTTGGTAACCAACCTCGAAGGGGACATCGAGTGAGGCCACTAATGTTCCCATAGGAAGCAAACTCAGGAGCTTGAGCCTATGACCTCTTTCTTGTAATTCATGGCACTCAGCCATTCAATCCAACCAATTGAGCTATGGTATCTACAACCATATGTATTGCATATTGTGTTTAATTTAACATGCCACGGATTGCATTTCTCAAAATATATTTGACCCAAGTTATGCTCACTCTTGAATTTCCTCATCCAATTCTATCTATGTCAGGTCAAGGAAGTGTTTAAAGTGGGTTTCACGGTCCCTAGAACACTTTCTCAATTTTAGTACATCATTATAGTTGAAAGAAGGCCTAGAGTTCTAGTGCCAAAAGTTCTACACTAGATCCTTAGTTGCTCTAATTAACTTCATGTCAGAATGAGAAAAATACCAGCGAAATCCCCCAAATTTGTGTCTTGCAGTATCAATGTTGTCTCACCTAATAGACTACTTTTGAACGGTTTTTACATTACAATTAATGAGATGAAATGTTTGTTTCAACGAACAATATTTTTTTGTGATCTACTAACAATTGATTGTGGAAATACATGTTGGGTTGTATTGTAGTATTTTGAACAGGTTTTTTTCCCTAGTTCTAAGAAAAACATCCATGAGGATTCTAACAATATGATTATTTTTTTATGAACTTTAACTATTTTAATGCCTAAAATCTTCCTCACAAGAATCAAAGCCCTAGATTTTAATAAAGATAGAAATCCTTGACTTTTAATTGAATTAGTTTTTTATTCAAAACATTCTTTAATAATTTTAAATGACTAATGACTGATCATTTAGTTAGATAACTCACTTTCAATGGATGATAGATTGCATTCTTTCACTTAAATTCATTTAGGAGTTAGGAATTATTTTTCTCAACCTAAGTAAGGATGATAGACCCAGGTTTTGGTACTCATCACTTCTCTATTGCATAGTAAATGGAGTTCTTACCCCTTCAGTTACTTGTAGGTCCAATTTTGGAAAATAATGGATATTCTTATGGCTACTTTTAGTAATGCCTAATTATTCAACAAAAAAATTGCACCATGGAAAAATTATTTCCTAAATACTATCCATTAATTGTTTTTCTAATTTCATCCCTGAAATAGTTAGGGATAAGCAAACTTTTCATCGTATGCTCATTCACAACTTATTTTGATGAAATAGTCCTTAGAGGTTTACTATATGTCAAAATTGGATTAGCTTCCAATAAAATCTCATGATTTTCCGAGAGGAGAAACAATAACGACATCTGTTGTGCTAGAATTTCCCCAACACAGTGAGAATGACATCTTTATCTAATTTATATATATATTTAAATCTTATTTGAAGAAATATTAAATTTCCTGTCAAGGTTTTTTGCTTCGATGTAAAAGTGACGATTTGCAATCATAAGCAGTATGTGTTAGCGATCTCCACTAGCAGGCTATGCAGCTTCTCCGGTGCACAGAAGAATGGACTATGGTCTGTGTCGAGACTGTAAACCTTCTGTGGTGGCGAATTGGCAAGAGAGAACGCGTTATCTTTAATAGTTTTGATATAAACTCTTGGAACAACCCCATACCGCTCATCTGTGGTCTCCAGGCTCAGGTTTGTCAGTGCCCTGGTTGGACATGGTCGGAGCAACAGAGAAGCCAGTGTGGCATCCTGTCAACATCAAATTATATTTAGTACCACTCCTCTCAAGAGATTAATCAAAAAATAATATATGATAGTGAATGCACTTACCAATGTGGAGGTTGTACCGTAGAAGAAATCCTTCAGAATCTTTTTAGGCAGCTTTCCAGATGTCGGAGGTTCTTCCATGCCATTGCCAAAATTATATTCAACGTGCTCAGCAATGTCTCTGTCAACCTCCATCTGCAGAGGCAATCCATCTTACTCCCAACTATATCTATATTTTTATTTGATTATAATTATGTCTTTAAAAGAGGTAAAATCCTTACCATTTCCTTTTCCCGCTGCATGTATTCTCCACCTCGAAACATAAGACCGCAGACATACACTGCTACCGCAATGAGATGCGGGAAATCTTCAGATCCACGGGCTACGCTAATGCCTCCCAAGCTGTGTCCCACTAACACTATCTGTGCTCTCCGTAGCAGTTCGAAAAAAATTCATGCAAAGAGAAATTGGAAGCCTCAGGTGAGTCTTCAAAATCAAAATTATTAATGGACCAAAATACAAGGATATTGATTTGGATAACCCAAACAATCCCTCTTAAACCTATAACAAAAATGCAGTACCAGCACATTTCAGGGATCCAACCAATTCATAGTTACCAGATCAGGCCATGAATGATAGGGGAGGTGAAAGACTCCATACATTCAGAATCACGTTATAGCTGATGCTTTTTTCAGCAGTTAAGGTTGTTCGTCACCCTAATTTTTTTAATTTGACTAGATGGTTTTTTTTACCAGATGGAAAAACCTACTATAATTTAGTTGTCAAATTACCATTGAGGACTCTTGCTGCTATCCCCAAATGCAGGTTGACTCATCACCATTATTCAAGGAAAACCATGCCACATGGAATAACCTATTAGTGGTGCTTTAGGTTTTGGGCAGTTCCTAGAATGCAAGTTGATCATCACCATGTTTCCTTGTGTCCGCCAATGCAAGTTGATCAACTTAGCCAAGAAGACGTAGTTTTAGGGCATACTCCAGGCCCAACTGAACTAGATGTTATGATGATTTATTGTCATAAGAAAAATTTTTAGCTGACACCTTTGAAACCAAAAATAATGCTTCATTATCATATAAATCATTTTAATACAATAATATTATTTTTTTAAATTAATTATACATTAAAAAATAATAATAAAGTAAACGTTTTCTTTTAAGAACTCTCCCAATGTCACTCTACATTGGTCTGCACCACGGATTATCATTTAAAAAATGTTGATGTTGATATTGATGTTAAAGAATTACATCCCATGGAAAATACATCTTGTCTAAATTTAGATATGTTATTAGTACAAATTTAATTGATGAAATGAGTATTATCACAACAAACCCTTGGTTTTTTCGTATTGGGGATGCCAAACTCATTGTGGAACCTTCACAAGCTTAGACTATAGGATACAATAATATTTCTGGTCACACATAAACACAGTATAAAACAATTTATTTGATAGGTAAGAAATTTAACTGCACTTCCAGGGTTATAAACCGAATTCCATCCTAATTTGTGATGGTGAAACATCCTGTCCTTTAGCTGCTTAGCACTCTTGAGGCATATCTTTTGGCACAAAATTTGATATGATAGGCCTATATTCTTTCTCTAGAGAACGGTTGGCTCTTGCCAACCATGATGTCTTCACTTCTCGCATTTAATACGCATCCTAAATTCAACGATATAATCCCCTAACCATAGCATACCTTGTAGATCATATGCACATTGTTGTGAGGCTATGGAAGGTGAGATAGATAATATGAATAAAAAGACTTTGATATGATATAAAAGGCATAGACTTTTATAATGGTCACGGAATTTTGAACCAAACAATATTGAGAATGAGCATTTTTCCTAGCGAGGAGGTTTTCTATTTTGTTCAAGAATAATTGTTTTATATTTTGTTAAAAAAATATAGATGGATATAGTTATATAAATAAAATAGTGGTAAATATTTATTATATCTATCAATTTATTATAATTATTATAATTATTATTTTATAGGTATATTTTTTATATTGATGAGATTATAATATAATATAATAATTAATAAATTATATTTTATTATAATTATTAATATATATATAAAAGTATATATATATAGATTTTTAAATATGAATATTTATTTCTATTTTATTATGAAGATTTTTAAGTTTTAAATAAGATTTCTTACAATATTATGGGTCAATATCATGGTTTATCAATATTATATGTCCAAATAATCAGCTCAATAAATATTTTGAGATAAATATCAACATTTGATGTGTAACTAATATTAAAAATATCTCTAAGTAGGCTTTGTTAGCATATCATGGCTTATCAATACCATATAGTCAAAAAATCATAACTAGTTTAATCCTTCTAATTACAATTTTTCATTGATAAATTTAATTAAAAAGAAAAAAAGGACATAACTACTTTTAAAATAAATTGATGTTACTACTATTAAAAACCATCAAAATGAACTTGAAATTGTTTAAGAAAAAACATTTTATAAGATTAATAAATAATGATACTGAAAGTCATTAATATAAATTATGTAGTTAAATAGATGTTATTTAATTACACCATAAGCCGTTCAACTCTGAGAAGAACTCCCCTAGTTGTCACTCTACACTGGTCTGCACTGTCGAATTGAATAATAGACGATTGAAGAATATTGTGTTGTTAGATTGTACAGTTTCAATTGTTTCAAATTGATACAGTTAGAAGACATTCCATATAACCCCCGATGATGGTGAGCTTGAACTTCACATTTGCATTTGACAACTCATATTCCCAAATGCGAGGAGACAATGAAGGGGTTTGATTAGCAGAGATGATGAACCCTAGTTTTGGAGGAAAGAATGGGAAAAAGACTCCTATTGGAGGATCGACGACTTTGATGCATCGATAGAGGCAACCAAGCTTAGAAAGATGTATAATAGCCAATGTCTCCAGACTTCCATTTCTTTATCGAGATTTATTCGTCGAATGTTGATAATGCCTGTTAACCCTATGGGGGTGTCAAATTTATGAACCTAAGCCCATGCAATTGATCAGAGATAATATCAAAACCCTTACAACATCACCATCTTAGAGCTTGAAGGCATGACTATGGACTCGAGACAAGATAAAAACCCTAGCAATGTCACCATGTCGGAGCTCAAAGGATGATCTACAATAATGAGAGGGTGTTCAAGCTCACTGCCATGGGATTTGGCCTCGGCTGAACAATATTTCCTTTCGTTTCCAATGCCACCAACTCACACTCCCTCAATTTGTCGGCAACTGTTTAACCAACGAGATATCGACGAAGCTCTAGTATCTAGTCAGTCTCGCAGTCTGATTCTCCCATCGTGAATCATAGTTTTATTTGTTGCTCTAAGCCTATTTTCTAGAAGCTTCCATGTTTTCTCTCTACACAAGTCTTAGAGTCTTAGTAAGAGAGACAAAAATGTGATCTCTTGTTATGAGTTAATATATGGAGTTTTGAGTGTTATACACTTTTTCTTTTTGATTCATATATTCAATTAGCTATGTGTTCATTGATATAGCATAAAAAAAAAACAGTTTTGAGAGTTCATGGAATTTCCAGGATGTAGGGTCTATAGTTTGCAGGTTTGTTTACCATATAATGGAATTTTAACAAGAACCTCCTCAAAATTTGTCATAAGGACTATTTCCCTTTCTGAATTGAGTTATGTTGCCACTTTATCCCCACTAAGGGGTTTTCAATCAAAAACTTTAACATAGGGAGGGGATAATAGATAATGAATGAGGAAAATTTTGATTATGAATGCAATTTAATGGCATCTTGTTGTTGTATTCCTTATTAAGCCCTTAAACGAGTTTGGATCTCACAATTATTTGACGTGTATGTTAATAGTGATGCCAACTAACTACTCAATTAAGAATATCATTGGGAATCAATTCCTTGGACTAACTGCTCAAGTAGGAACATCAAACTGACCACCCACTCAAAACAATGATAAGAGTTTGGAAATTTATAACAACTGGGTTTTGGAAATATATAACACATATTTAATTAGGCAATCAAAACCATAAATCAAAAGAAATTAAAAAATATTGACAAATTCATGTAACTATATCATTGCCACTAAACATTTGACTATTTGAAAGTCCTAGCATCACATTAACAATAAAGCATTAGTCTGTTCTATAAACCATCATGTCTCGTAATTGTGTTCACCAAAAGCTATCATTGAATCCCTAGAAAATACAAAAATATGTCCCCTACCATCACTCACACACGCCTTAAATTTAATATTTGTAGCTCCCATCATCAAGAATCCAAGCCAATAGGCAAAGTCAAATCCCATCACATCCTTCTCAAGGGCAGTGCACAAGATCAATTTACTTTTCATTCTGCAGGCATGAGCATCTTGTGTATCATCCCCTTTTATAATGTCTTCTAGGCTTTGAGCATGCTGCACAACAACTACCCCCATTGTGCTTGAACTTTATCCCTCACAAGAAAATAAACCCAACATCAGATTCAAATGTTGGGGGTGATTGAGTTAGGTGCAAAAAAATAGAGTAGGAATAATAACCATCTGTACATAGGTGGAATCCCTGGCTTCATTGACCTAGACATTCAAAAAAAATATCAAGCTCCAACATCTACATATTACAATCTAAAGGAAATAACTCCAAAGAGTGTTAGTGAATAGGTCAATCATAGGCTCTTCATCTAGTAGGAATGAGATCCTTGCATATCATCCCCTTTTATAATGCCTTCAAGAACCACCACTCCCTCCAATGTGCTTGAACTTTCTCGTTCACAAGAAAATAAAACCACAATTAGATACAAACGTTAGGGATGATTGAATTAGGTGTAGACAAGTAAAGTGGGAATAACAACCATTTGTGCATCAGTGAAATCCTTCACTTGATTGAAAAGCATCACAAAAAATTCAAGCATCAATATCTAGAACCTAAAGGAGACGTTCCCAAACAATTCTCTTCATAATGCAATCAATCATAAATTATTCATTTTTCGTGCATGAACTCCTCGTATATCATGCACAACCACTCCCTCCATGCACTTGAACTTTCTCCCAAGTGACCAAATAAACCAACTATTAAACACATGCTAGGGGTGATTATGTTAGGTGTAGACAAGTACAGTAGGAATAGAAACCATTTGTGCATGGGTGGAATACCTCGCTTCATTGAACCTAACATTCATAAAATTTCAAGCTTCAAAACTACAACATAAAGGGAGACAATCTCAAACAATGCTCTTAACAACATAATTAATCGTAAATAGGACATGTTACCTCTGCAAATCTACTAATAGATCTGATTGTTGCCACACAAGTTGATGTTGAATCATTATCTCCTTAACATCATGAAAAACTCCACAAGCATAGAGCCCATCCTTGAAAAGGTGAAGGATAGTTAGCACAAATGTGAAAGTTCTTGAATAGCTAGACATGAGAAGTATTAATAAGCCAAAATGCAATAGTTATCTTTGCAATATGATGAAACAAAGCATAATTCTTCTGCTCCTTGTCCACATCATGCAATGAAATGTTTGGTTATGCACATATGCTATCTCCATATCTTCATCCAATTATTGCAATTGCACAAAAAAATCTGGTGTTGGTGAGTGTATTCATTCTCCTACTTGGAATGAATATACCTTGTTATTAATCTCAATCCAGCTATGCCTTGGTATTGTTTCAACCTTTTGGTCTTTCATAAAATTTATTACTTTTTCTACTTCATCCCACCTTATATATTTTGCATATATGTTTGAAAAAAACATATAATGTACAAAATTTTGGGGGTTTGACTCAAAAAGAAAGTTTGTTGCATGTCTAGCAAGCACTATATTGTTATGGATTTTTCATGCACTGAGAAAATACCCCCATACAACTACATGAGATTCTAAAGGTATGTTGCTGATAAAATTGTGTGCCCCGTAAAGGTGTCAATTGCAGCCTAGAAGATCAAACATACAACAATAATGCTCTATTGTAGGGATGATATTGTAATCTTTATTCATGGAATAGAAGTATTTCCAACCATGGTTAACTAAACCTGCATGGACACATACAAACAGAACACCACCAAAGGTGACACTATTGGGTTTTATGCCAGAGTGTTGCATATATTCAAGTAGTTGAAGGGCTTCCTTGCCAAATCTAAGAATATTGTATCCTACTATAATAGAAGTCCAAGAGACAACATCTCGTTAAGAAATTTTATGGGCATCAGCATCTGCAGAAATAGCTCCATAGCCTTATCAAGGTACCCCTTATGTGCATATCCAACATGTATTATAGTACATGAAACCATGTCCCATTCAGGAATTTGAAGAAAAAATTTCATGGCCTCATCTACATTCCCATCCTCTACATACCCTGATATCATAACATTCCAAGATACTAGATTTCATTCACACATTCTATCAAATACCTATTGTGTATTCTTTATGCAACCACATTTAGCATGCATACTTATAAGAGAACTCCCAACAATGGAATTACACTGCAGCCCACGAGCAATTATGTCATGGTGGAATCCTTTGCCATGTTCCAGATCTACCAAAGTAACACATGTGGAGAGAACACCGGGGAATGTGAAATGGTTAGGTTGGGTACCTTTTTTTTCATATCACAATTAAAAGTCAGCGCCTCCTCGTAAAATCCTTGCCTCACATAATTGGCCACCATTGCAGATGATGACACCACATTCAGTTTAGACATTTATGTAGGTAGGTAGGGTGCCCCTATCTCCCATCTCCCTTTGGAGTACTCTAGTCACATCTTCTTTCTTCTATGATATTGGTTCCTATGCTACTGCCTTACGACATTTCCTTTTCAACATCTGGTGCAATTGCTAGTTTAAATTCCCTCAAAATATCAGAGTACAACATATCATCCATCACTGATAAAAACAGTATAACAAACTACCTTTACTACATTCTTTGTATCATATCCCAAGATTGATCATGGATTTTTACTTTTTATTTTTCTTTTGCAGACATCAATCCATTCCATAGAATTATCAGGGAAAAATTTACATTGACATCATTTCTTTGAGATAATTCCACTACCAAAGGTTCTGCCATATTTTTTGTTTCCTTGTCACTATCTAATTGATCTGACTCGTGGGTACATTTTTTCCCACCCATTGCAGAAGCACCAATTATGGTTAAGTCTCTTTCATTTTCATTTAAAGTATGGGTCTCCTCCGCCGAGGGATGAGATGGTGCCTCCTGTGGCTGAGCTGAGTTTGGAGGATTTGATTTGGCAATAGATGCCTCCTGTTGTTGAGGTTTGTCCTACTTTTGACTTAAAGTATTCTTGGACCCTTTTTCTCTCTTCGGATCTTTCCATCCATGACTCGTTTTCTTCAAATCCTCGGGAGAACTTGCGAAAGGGGGCATACATTTTGAAGATGTTTGGGTTGTTGACAAGTATTGCAGTGGAAAGTAGTATTTTTATAATCCAACAATTGCATAAAAACCTTACCCCTCCACTCGAGTAGGATTTTAGTCAGCAAATCTTTACTTAGGTCCACTTCAACACATATGCGAAAAAATGTGGGAATTCCTTTTGAAATCCTTTTAGTGTCTATATTGATGAAGCAACCTATTAAATTTCCCACGTCTTTTAAGATATCCAGATGTGTCAAATGGATGGGAAAGTTAGAAAGCCTTACCCATATTGGAGTTGCCAAAGCCGTCATGGCAAAGGACTAAAGTCAAGAAACCATGGTTGCATTGAGAGGCTAGAATGGCCTTCAAACAAGGATCCTTGGTCGAAAACTTATATCGATCCTCTAAAATTTTTAAGAACACTAAAAATAATCCTTTTGAGCATAATAAAAAATCTATGTTATTTGACCAGTTCTAGTGTACCCATTCCTAGAGAGCAGATGCCAAGGGCCAAAATCCATTAAAATGACAAATAATCACTCATCGTCAAAGTTGTTTAAGACATTTTTCACTTCAAGGGATGGGGTATCCATTACATGTTTCACAATGAATTCTTTCCTCGATTGATCTTTAGGGTTTGAAGATGAGTGACCAGGCTTTAGGACTTCCTTAAAAGTCTTGGGTTGGGAGGAGGAAGGCACCCATCCTTTGGCTCCACCTATCAATCTAGCGATTAGAGAAATAGAGGCATCCTTGGGCCTTGGCTATGTTATAATCTTTGATGGGTTTCAGGTCCTAAAGTCGTCTTCCACCATATATGAGCCGAAAATTGCCAAAGGAGATTCGTAGTTGATCTAGGATTTTGGCAGCAAGTGAAGAGATGAGATTTGAGTCTTTGACAAACATGTAGAAGGAATCCCCTATGAATGGTCATATAAAGATCAGAAAATCCACTATATCTAGTATAAACCCTCATTTGAGCCACAGGAAAGATTCTAAAAACAATAAGAACTCCTCTGATTGGCCAGATCTTAAATTTGGACGGATTTCTTTACACCCTCATGAGAAAGGAAACTAATTCCCACTAATAGTGTAGATTCATCAACAGAGTCAAAAATCATAATGAAATCAAACCCTCCAAGAACATTTCCTTTGTCATAAACATGCAAATCTCCAACAGCCCTGTCGTCGAAGGCTGGAGTGAGGGTATCAGTGTGAGATCGAGGCTTGGCTACAGTGGAGGAGACAACCACAACACCATAGGCTGACATGAAAGTTGCAATGATGTGGCTAGGGTTAGCCCCAATGACAGTGGCCACATCCATAATAGAGACCAGCTCGCAAGTCTAAAACATCAGCTTAACCTTGTAATGGCGAAGGGATTCATAGTGTTCGTCTTCGGTCATCATCGTCTTTCCCTTGTACCTCTGTGTGACCTCATCGCTACAACATCCCACCAGTGAATACACATTCAAGAACAATTTCTTGCCCTATTTTAGATATCGGGCATGGTCGAATGTGGAAGAATTTGTATATTCCATCATTTCTTGTGAGAGGGGATTTATGTGTACGCTGACATTATAAGACCATGATCCTTTGCAGCTTCGTGATTTAGTGGTGCACAAGCTCTCTTTGCGTCTCCATTACTCTTGTACAATAAAACCCTTTAATATTTGATACGAAAATGATCGCCAATTAAGCTACACCCTCAACAATTCTAAGTATTATATATAAAACTAATTATTTTTTAAAATAATAATAATTTTATTTAAAATTGTAGTTTAAATAGTTTTTAAACTGAGATATAAATTTACAAGATTTAGAGGTTTATGAGATAAAGGACCTCTTTCATGCATGGATTTGACTTTTTAGTTTACTGATTCATACTTACCTTATCCTGCATTTTTAAGGGAACATATGTTCTTGAAGATAAATCTATATCTTATTTTTTATTTTGGAACAATCTTTTAAGAGATTTAATCAAATTTTCAGTTCGCCATAATCTAAATTCCATGCATATTGAAATCTTATTTTTTAAATCTTATTCATAAAAGTTTGTCAATTCTAAAGCAACTTTGATCCTAAAAACAATCAATAGAAGTTCTAGATCAATCAAAGTCTGACTTTCTTGAGTTGCCAGAGTTTTGAGCCAAGAGGCTCATTCTACAGCCCAGTATGATGGATATGTGTAAGTTTGTTTGAGCTCAACATGGAGTTGACACTTGCCCCTCTTCAAATAAAAATAAACTATTCTCTAAATAAAAAAAACAATGTCAACCATAATTAAAAACAAAAATAAATATGTTGTGTGTTTACTAAGTTTTCCATATGCCCATAATATAATTTCATATCAACTTTAAAAAAGAAGTAAACTAATTAGAAGTAAAAAAATGCAAGTAAAATGTTTAAGCCTTATAATTTTAAAAAATATTTCAACGGGGGATTTAAATAAAATATTTCAAGATCTATGTTAACTGATATTGACTATACTTAGAAATATATTAATAATAAAAAAAGTCATTTTAATGTGCACTATATATATATATATATATATATAA
>APFE031691622.1:2906-19608 GCA_000404065.3 Pinus taeda | reverse complement strand
AGATGGAGGCACAATGAAATGTGAAGGCCGTTGTGAAAATGTCAAACTTCAAATGGGGGATTATCTATTGAAAACCCACATGTTTGCCATACACATGGGGGGTTGTGACATTGTCCTCGGCGCTGACTCGGTCCGCACTCTTGGGCCAATCACAAATGGATTTCCAGGAGTTGTATATGAGTTTTAAGAAGAACAACCACACACATACCCTCTGAGGACTCCAGGCGGGAGCCCCCTCTATCATCAGCTCGCATATGATGGAAAAATTGTTAAAAAAAGGGCAATCATGGAGTTGTAGCTCAATTTAATGCCATCTAGGTAGTCGAAACCAAGCCACCGCCACTTCATCCTGAGATGCAACAGATTTTAAATAACCATCTGCCGGTCTTTGACAAGCCTCAAGGGCTTCCACCCTTGTGAGGGGAACATGATCATAGCATCACCTTGGTTCCAGGGGCCCAACCCCCAAATGTGCGCCCATACAGATATCCGTCCACCCAAAAGAATGAAATAGAAAAAATCATCAAGGAACTTTTGGAAGCCGATGTCATTCGTCCCAGCATCAGTACTTATTCATCTCCAGTGGTCATGGTGCTCAAGAAAGATGGGGAGTGGCGGATGTGTCCTGACTTCAGGGCCCTCAATAAGTTGACAGTGAAAGATAAATTTCCCATCCCGGTGGTTGATGATTTGTTGGATGAACTCAATGGGGCTCAATTTTTCACGAAGTTGGATCTTCACTCAGGCTACCATGAAATTCGCATGAAGGAAGTCAACATCCCCAAGACTACTATCAGAACTCATGAAGGCCACTATGAATTCCTGGTCATGCCATTTGGTCTTTGTAATGCCCCCTCTACTTTTCAGAGCCTTATGAACCACATTCTCAAACCATGTCTCAGGAAATTTGTCCTTGTCTTCTTCGATGACATCCTCATCTATAGTCGCACTTGGGCCGCACATCTTCAGCAGGTAGATCTACTGTTGCAACTGCTCCGCAAGCATAAATTATTTGTCAAGATGTCCAAGTGTTCGTTTGGCATGGCAGAAGTAGAGTATTTGGGCCACATTGTGGGGCGTTGAGGTGTCAAGGTGGACCCCAAAAAGATCCAAGCAATGCAGGAATGGCCTCAACCTAAGACCTTGAAGAGCTTGCGAGGATTTTTGGGTCTCACAGGCTATTATCGTAAATTTGTCCAAAACTATGGTCGCATAGAGAAGCCCCTCACCCAACTCCTAAAGAAAAATTCATTCGTCTGGAATGAGGAAGCACAACAGGCCTTTACAGCTCTAAAAAATGCCATGTGTTCCACTCTAGTTTCACTCCCTGACTTCACCAAGTCTTTCGTCATTGAATGTGATGCTTCAGGGACAGGTATTGGGGCAGTTTTAATGCAGGAACGGAGACCGTTGGCCTACACAAGCCAGCAACTCAGTGGGAAGAATCAGGGCCAATCTACATACGAAAAGGAAATGATGGCCATCTTACATGCAGTCGACACCTGGCGACCTTATTTATTGGGGCGACATTTCCAAATCCGCACATATCATCACGTTCTTAAATATTTTTTGGAGCAACGCCTATCCTCCCCACAACAAAATAAATGGCTAGCCAAAATGCTGGGATATGATTATGAGATCATTTACAAGAAAGGGAAAGACAATAGTGTAGCAGATGCATTATCTTGCCAGTTTGAGGAGGAAAGTACCATGCTAGCAATTTCCCTCCCCATTCCAGAATGGATTGAAGAAGCTCGCAGGGAATGGTTTTCACACCCCAGGCTCTCCCAAATCATTTCTCAATCACAGGCAGATCCAAATTCCACCAAGGGCTAATCGTGGCAAGATGATATTCTTCGCTACAAGGACAGAGTCGTAATATCACCAACATCCACCCTCAAAAATCGCATTTTGGTAGAATTGCACTCATCTCCCATTGCAGGACATTCGGGCTTTCAGAAGATGTATGCTCGCACGAGAAGATCATTTTTTTGGACAGGCATGAAAAAGGACATCCTTACCTTCATAGCAGAATGCGATGTCTATCAACGCCATAAAGGGGAAACTGTCAACACACCAGGCACATTACAACCATTGCCCATTCTGTCATCAATTTGGACGAAGGTTTCTATGGATTTCATTACAGGTCTTCCAAAGTTAGGGAACAAGTCAGTCATCATGGTGGTTGTGGACCGATTGTCGAATTATGCTCATTTCTGTGCTCTTCCCCACCTGTTTACACCAACTTTGGTTGCTCAATCTTTCATGGATCAGATATTCAAATTGCATGGCATGCCCACTTCTATTGTGTCCGACCGTGACTCGATCTTCACCAGCAATTTTTGGCAGGAACTCTTCAAAATACAAGGCACTCAACTCAAACTCAGTACTTCCTATCATCCACAAACAGATGGTCAAATTGAAGCAGTCAAAAAATGTCTAGAAACCTACCTTAGGTGTTTCACTTCAGAAAGACAACACCTTTGGGTACATTGGCTACCTCTGGCTGAATGGTGGTATAACACCAACTATCATGCCACCACCAAAATGACTCCCTATGAAGTAGTATATGGTCAAATCCCAACTTCACCTACTTCGTATCTCAAGGGATGCTCAAAAGTCCAAGCAGTGGATCAACTCCTACAACACCGCGCAACCATGCTCACCCATCTTCAAGAAAATCTTCATCAAGCTCAGAACCGCATGAAGCAACAGGTAGACCAGCATCGCTCAGAGTGCCAATTTCAAGAAGGAGATCGACTCTTTTTACGGCTCCAACCATATAAGAAAACATCACTCAAAGACAAGGGGTGTCAGAAATGCTCTCCCAAATTCTACGGACCATATCAAGTACTTCAGCGCATTGGAGAAGTGGCCTACAAGTTGGCCTTGCCACCTACTACAAAAATCCATCCAGTTTTTCATGTCTCATGCCTCAAGAATGTGATTGGGAACAATTGCAGAATTCAGACCAGTCTACTGGAATTGGATGAACAAGGGTCCATCTGGCTTCCACTAGAACAGGTCCTCGACACACAAGTCAAGCAACTGTGCGACCGCATGATTAAGGAAGTGCTAGTCAAATGGAAAGACACCTCTCCGAAAGATGCAACTTGGGAGCCATCCACTATTCTGCAGCAGTTTCCGTAGCTTCATCCTTGAGGACAAGGTTAGCCTTAAGGGGGAGGGCATGTTAGGGTCCCACCCTAACTCCCTTATCTATGTAATGGGACCACGTCATAGTCAAGAGTCAATAAAGCCCATATTAATAATTGTAAGTGGTTAATCTGCAATTAATAACGGAACCACAGTTAGTTGCCAAGGGGCTGTAGTATTAAATAGATGGTATTAGTAATACTACGGTATTGGCCCGTGGTATTGCATGTATGAGTGATATATAAAGGATAGAGACTCCCTGCGAGGAGCAACATGTCTTATTTTGTAATCGAGCTCTGCTCTATTGGAGGTTGCCCCGTCGAAGAGGCAAGTGAACATTACTCTCTGAATAATAAAATCATTGATATTCTGTGTTCTGGGTATCTTTTCTTTGCATATTCTGTGTTCTGGGTATATTTTCTTCGCATATTCTATATTTGGGTATCATTTACAGGTTAAGAGCATAACATCCAGGACCCTATTTCTGTCCTCCAAACAATTGAAAATAGCTATGAAAAAACCTTTCGGTCCCAGCTGCAAGGTGATGTGCCCTTTTGGGTGCCATTTCGTGTTTATCCAACTTCGCAGTGCTTTTTCAGTTGGCCACAGCCCTATCTACTTCCCTATTAGAGCATGGTCTTTCATAAACTATATTCTGGCTTCGATGCAATGTCCTGGCAGCTCAACTCTTGGTTGAATCGCAGCAACTAGTTTGCATGTAGCAGAATGAACTTCTTGCGCCTTTTCTCCTTGTTTTGCTTGCTGGTTTGCCAGGTCATTGTTATCCTCATTCTGATTTGGGGCTTCCTTCTCTACCAGGTGCTCAGACATTTCATTGTCGTTTTGTGGGGGAAGTTCTTCACCTCCCCCCGACTGGGGTTCCATAAGGAGTGTACCCACGGTCCTTTAAGGAGAAGGATCTATTTCAGTCCTTGGATTTTAAGAATAGCAGAATGACAGAGCCTGTCGTCGCTGCAAATGCAGAGAAACAGAGCTTGCCCTCGTTACAGGTGCTCAAAACCTAACCTCTCACCATCCCCCATAAATTACTCTAGTAGAATGTTATTCATATATTGTGGTTGAGATTATCCAACCATTTTATGTTGTTGATTCAAATATCCACACCTCATTACGATCTCTTAAGATTACATTGCTATTTAAAGGAATTACCAATATGGATCTATGTTGTTTCTTATGAATATTATTTATATTTATATAAATTTCACATATCTATATATTGAAATATTCTTGCCTTTAATTGCATTAAAACCTTGATAATAACATGGTTACATATTTATGTCGCATATTACTTTGACAATTTTTATATTTTTTCATTTAACATTTTCAATATGATATGCATAGGATTGATGATCTCTCGACCCTTGGTAAATATGTATATAAGATAGATTTATGTTGGTTGCAAATATTGAATTTTTATATGTTATTAGTTAAATTTAAATTTGAAGTAATGAAATATAATAGTTATTAATATGAATAATTGTTTCAATTTATATGGCCAAATGAATCTTAATTTAATGAAAACTAATGATTAGTTACAATTTTTTGTGTGGTTGGGATCAATATGTGTGTGTGTGTGTGTATTTTTAAATACTATTAACTTGTTTTTGCTAGTTAAGAAGCTTCATTTCATTATAGACCAAAGAAAATATATAATATGCTCCGCACAAGTTTGCCACTACGAAAATCAGACTTGTGGTAGAACCGAAACGTTTTTAGCTTCCAAAAATTCATACTATACTATTTTTTAAAAGCATAAACATTATAGTGAATTCATCATACTTGAGGCCATCTAAAAATAGGATATCAAAATGTTTGAAATGTTTAAAGAACACTGACCAATAATAGAGTACATAGAATTCATCAAACCAGTTTTGGACACTCAAATTATTCGAATGTGATTGGATATTTACTTCACCTTCATTAAGAGCTTAGATCTGGAGGGAGGTCTAAGTCACATTCAATCCATTGTAGACACTGATCCAACTCTTGGAATATTATGAAAAACATGTCTAGCATCTTTGGAATCTCCTAGCGCGCTTCATTTATATCATATAGAACCCTTGTATGCAACATTTTAATGTGCTAATATATGTCAATAGTATGTATTACTAATTAGGTCTTCTCATGGTGTGTGTGATATTTAACATCCATTTATTAAAATTACATATGATATCAATATAATAGGCATTCCCTCTCCATGGTGATACTATGCAATATGTTAGTTATTTCATAAATTTCAGGCAAGGTGTTGTCTTTGTATCTTTATGATGAGATATTCACTCTTTGTTGGGAACAATAATATATTTCTCGATAGTAGGCGACACCCTAGTGCAATACCACTCCTTATCTTGGCATGTTGGGTATCCACATAATTCTAGGTTTGAATTTCGGCCTTGGATGCATGAATTTGGAAAGGAAATGATAGGCTAGAGAGTTGAGAATAAATCTTGAGTGTGATAAGGAAACTAACAAGTATGGAATGGAGATGATAGGCAGAATGAGAGTGGAGTTTGCAAGGTTAACAAGGGAGTAAAAATAGGAGATGCATTTCAAAAATGATATAGACACATAAATTCCACGCAGAATTTTAGAAAGAATTATAGGAGGGGTCTTCGGGGCTATGAGGGAATGCAGGGAGAGGAAGGATTCCATATCAAGAGACAAAAATTAACAATGTATAGTAGTTGAGGCCCTATAGAGATTCAAGCGTGAGTGCTTAGCTAAAGAGAATGAATTATGAATGAAAAATATGGAGTGGAGTGATGCTTCTAATAGAAAAATACAAGAGACAAAGATAAGGTATGTTGGCCAACCAATTCATAATTAAAACTATAGTTTCCATGCAATTAAGGTCTAAATGAAGGCCCTAAAACCACAACCATTATTGATGGAGTGGCATAATACAAATAATCTTGGGAATTCAAACCTAAATCATCATAAATTTTATTGGTGACCTAGATGCAAGTGATCTACCTCCTAAAATGACAAATTATCATGATACACTAGGCTTGTAATGATGCATAAGGTCTCATCCTGATCCCTGTTTGTTTACCTCCATGCCTTTGCATGAATTTCATACTCTACAAACTAAACATGAAATGGTGCACTATCAAGGATTGTGCACCCAATAACCTTCTCTTCCACCTGCCACACTTTTGATCGAAATAAATAACTTGGGGAGACTAGCCACATATGCTACAGTTATTCTTGCTGGGACAGTGGTTATACCCTACCTCACCTATCCCTTCCTTGGAACTCAATATGGTTAAGGGAGATTTGGATCTTTCCAATTTTAGCAATGTTGTTTTTTATTAGTGTGAGGCATATCCCCCCATCCACCATTATATTATTGTAATTGATTTTTGCATCATTTGTTTTCGAATAGGATAACAAATTTGTTTCCTACTCTTCTAATATCCGAACGGATAATGACTATTATGTTATGCATTGTGCATTCAACCTTCTCTAGGAAATTTTTATACCTCCCACTTTTTAAAACTCTACCTAGGGCCAATCCATGAAAAATTTTTGGACCATGTTGTTTATTGGTTTTGAATCACCTTCTAGAATTATTTTTGAGTTGTGTAGAGTATGGGCATGCTTTAACACCATTTCTAGTTCTTCCAATTCCTTTGTATTATTGCTAGAGACCACCATATCACCATTTCACGATAGGAAGGGGATATTCTGCTACAAGAATGAATATGAAAATTCATCCATAACATGTTGTTCATTGGTATCATTTAGATGTTCCATCCAAATTTAGTTTGATGAAGGTCACAATAGGAGGATGCTAATTGGACAAACTATGGGCAGAATGCAACGGAATGTTCTTGGAAGAATGTTGATGTGATTGTCTTATTCCCTATGCATTTAATATTTCTAAGATCAAAGGTTTCTAATCATGATTAGATCAGGGATAAGAGTTTATTAACCCTTTAAGATTTGTTTGGATGAAAGATCGAAGGTCCTTAGGTTTTATGTAGTGGCTATGGAATATTCTACGGTTTCATTCATTCCAAAGGCACCAAAGAAGAAAAATAGGTGACAAAGTCTACACCCTATTTAGGATGGGATTAGAAAAAGCTTCCTTTCTCTACAACTTGAGGGTAGAGGTAAAAATAGAAGGGTTATGATATGAAATCTACATGATATTTTCCATTTGATAACATAAATAAAGGGTGAAGCTACAAACCATTGAATATGTTATCTTCCTTTTCCTCTTATCCTTTACATAAAAAACATAGGGAA
This sequence comes from Pinus taeda, assembly GCA_000404065.3. Lineage (NCBI taxonomy): Eukaryota > Viridiplantae > Streptophyta > Pinopsida > Pinales > Pinaceae > Pinus > Pinus taeda. Next base: position 12,180 of record APFE031691622.1, on the reverse strand, counting down.
GGGCCAAAGAACCCTCTTCCTGCTAATTTGTATAATGAAAGAGTTTTCCTATGCACTAAGAGCCATAAGAGGAGTGAAATTTTGGGCCATGTATTTTTTTCCCATAATTATTCGAAATTGATAATTTTGGCTTCTTGGGGATTTACATTCTAAATGATAGACCTCTTCGATAAAAAAATATCCACACGAGTTGTAGCCCCAAGGTAGGTTGTCTAAATTTTTCATTTGTAGTGTGGTCCTTTCTTGAACTCTTTCTAGAGGGAGTTCCATTATCTGAATTTTGAGTGAAGAGTCAAATAATCAAATGGAATACAGGATAACCAATAGGGGTTGGAATTATTGGATTCCCAATAGTCCACAAGTATGAGTTTGTTATTTGATTACTTGTGTTGTTGGAGATTTTGTAGAGCTTGTCGATCAAAGAACCTAGGGAAATTCTTCTATGGGTCCTCTGAAAAGTATGTTTTATTTCCATTCCATATTTCCCAAAGGAAATTGTGTTTGATAAGATGTGTACCTTTCCTCACAACCTTCCATATAGGGGAAGCTTTTATTGAAGAATGGATCTAATCATAAGATAAATGAGAATAGTATTTCCATATTTACAGTTGTAGAGATGCTTCCATAAACATTGACCTCCTTTAATCCATATCTAATTTATTTTGGCTCCTAAATGTATGCTTAAAATAGTGGGATCTTGAAATACAAGTAAATAATAAATCTTCGGAAAGCATGATTTATGTCATGCCACCAAGGCCCATTTGCATTAATTTTTGCTACCCCTCAATGAAAGTTCCTTTGAATATTACTTCAAGTAGTTGAGGGGATGGAGGATGGGGCCATAAGATATTATACAATATGAAAAATAAATATTTGAATAACTAAATAAAGGATCATTATCGTTCTTTATACGTTAAATTATCTGAAGGACCAATTTGTCAGATTTCTTTGGATTTTGTTTCTTAGGTCCTCCTAATTATTTTAAAGTGAGATTTCTTATTTGAAATCGATTATTTTAGTTATCTGTGTTGGCATAGGAAATCATGTGTTAATTTTATTTTATTTTTATTTAACTCCATAACTGATGCCTAGTTGAAATATTTTAGGACCATATGAATGGATTTCTCTTCCCATCCATGGGGGAACCCATGCACATTGTTTCATACACAATTTTTTTATGGGAAATAACAATATATTCTCGAAATTGTATTATTCCCTTTCATTTCTTGTTGGATAATGCATATCTGATAGTCGTGCCTAACCATTTTGGATTTAAGATGGATATAAAATCTGAGAGTGGGTATCCTTATTATATGCCCCAAGTAAGAAAGAAGGAACTTGATCCTAATTTGTTGAATAAGATGAAGAAATCTAATTAGAGGAGGAATTTTAGCCACATGATCCATTCTTTTGCAATGGAAAAAAACTTTAATATGTTGAAGAGATATGTCTAGTTCAACTTATTGAAGGCTTTTGGTAAGTATAACGTAATGAGCATGCCTGGACTTTTTGTGGTCTTTAGTGAGTAAATAAATTCATGGGAAATAGTAACTCCATATATAATTTTCCAACATCCTACATACCTTGTTTTTTTGGAAAAATAAGCATGGGTAGAAGAGGCTTTGGCTTGTTATAAATTATCATAATTATTACTTTCTATGCAAAATTATAGATGGTGATCAATCAAAAGCCCATGGGACCATATTCCTTGTCTCCTTTAGGAACCAAAGTAAGGAGAGAGGCATTTAAGGTTGGAATTAATAGGAGGGGTCGATAATGGTCTTCAAGATCCTTTAATACATCATTTATTTTTATGGGACAATAAAAATAATATAATTCTACTATGGAACCATTGGGAAAAGGTGCTATATTGCATGACATCAACTTAAATACAATTTCCACCTCTTCATATGAGATCCTATCATGTCCATGGTCTTATGCAGAATCTACGACTGTGGACAAAGGCATCTTCCCTAGGCCTAGTGGACAGACCTACAATAACATAAAGATAAAGGGAATAACTTTTTCCTTAAAGTAAATAGATAATGGGATGAAGCCTATCTAAAATTTTGCATATGCTTCATTCCTTCCTTGGCTTGAATTATCCAATCCTAGTTCCCATCGCTATAATTAGAACTTGCATAGGGATATAAGACAACTCAATGATACACAAGATCTATGCAACATTATATAATCACTCCATTAAATATATCAACATGGCATTGAAATATATGAAACTATAACATCATATGGAAGAAAACAAAGAACTCTTTGCATGAATATAAATGGAGTGAGTTACAACACAAAATAGGTGTCGATCTTGTAGAATAGCTCCTCCAATTTGACTTGTCCTTTGTTTGCCACAAAGTGCACCTCTAATCACCCTAATGTATGGAAATATATCTCTCACAACAATAGCATAAGGGTAGAATCACTCTCGAAAATCCAACCCCTTGCCTATCTATGGCATTAAATATATAGGTGAAGGAGGTAACTCGTGACTTATTATCCTTTTACAATTATGTGCCTTAGATCCATTCTTGATGGGAGGATGTGCTCAAGGTATAAGGGATGAAAAATTGAAGCTATGATAGGATAGGATTAGAGACTTTCATCTGAGGTAAATGGTTACAACAGATCTTAGAAGCTCCTAAAAGAGGAAGCTTCAATATTCATTTTTGTTTTCCTGAATTTCTAGAACTAGCACACCTCCAACACTAAGCAACCTACTAGTGAGCAACACAAGTGCAGAGTAGGCAAACCTAGTAGTCAATGTTGGCTAGTAAGGGGCCATGGTTTTTTGGTTCGTAAAATGACTGAAACAAGGTGTTTTCAGGTAGAAAGTGAGGGATTATAATGATTCATGCTTAGCACTTTCTGCAAGGATGATAAAAGACAGGTCAAAACAATGTTGATTGATCTAGTTAAAGGCTCATTGATCATATGTGACAAAATGGCCTATAACAGATTGACCCCATGGGGCAACGTTAGGAAAGATAGTTGATCACTCAAGTGCTTTACCTTGTGACAAGCTGGGATCAAGAAAAACTAGTGAGATCATCATCTATTACAATACATTTACATGATGAAATCTTTGTTTAGGAAGGCATACCCATAATCAACACATAAGCTAATATTACATGTAAAGTGATCAAAAGACACATCCATAGATGAAAAGTGGTGGGCCCTTGACTGGATGACATTCTGTATGTTCATATACATCAAACATTGTGATCTTGTATAACTCTTGAAATTGCATCCTAGATGGATGAAACTAGACTAGGGGTCTTCTATCACATTCACATGACCAACCAATGTATAATTATAACCATGCGAATCAATGAGTTGAGGTTAAACATGGTATCCACCATATGATTAATGAACAATGATGTAATTTGTTAACAAGTGTGAGAGAAAGAATTGATGATGTTAATGGCTCTCAAGGTACTCTAGTACGATCTGTATGGTGTGAATAAATGAATTAATGCCGAACATTATACAAAACCTTTCACTTGAAGGAAAATTATGTAAACATGTCACTGAGGGAGAGGAAACTTGCAATTGATTTATGCAAGCACTAAGGTACCAAGTAATGTGTCTAAGTCAACCTCCTTGACAAAGAGCTAATGTTGATAGGAAGTGACCCATCACAGGAGGGCCTTAATGTATCCCCCATCACTGACAAGAAATATGTATGATGATCTGAGACATAATGATCAGAATGATGTTGTTATGGAAGTGGATCAGGAAAGGAAAACATGGAATGAAGGCTTAGGATTATTCTAGAAGATATTGATTGAATGACTTCTCTGAAACTCAACCACGACACTGAATGCAGTCGGTAGAATTGACCCAAAGCTATAAATCAAGGTTTTGTAATGGTATGATAAACCAAAAGGCAAGCAGATTTCCCAACTGAACAACCATAGAGATGAAGTGGAAGAGCATGGTGCTCAAGAGAATCGTGCTTCCATTAATAAAATGGAATACCTTGTCTGTCTAATTTACCCAACCATACTGGTCAGTATGTCTTTAGTTTTTGACAAGCTTGAGGAAGATAACGTAATCTTCATCTATATGTTCATCATTTAGATCAATATCTTTGAGAATATTTAACGAACCCATAGAAAGAGTGGTTTGACTCAGTCATGAAAGATGATTCCTGTTGGCATCATAATACATATGTTGTACTTGATGGCAACCCACTCATCTCAGATGATAAATTATAGTGCAGAAAAGTTATTTTCTGTTTCCACAGGTCTCCCGCACAAAAGGTGTGAACCAAAAGTTCACGCACTTTCATGCAGAGAAAAGCGCACACACATGGGAAATCTTATGGTTGGTTCATGGTATTTAGTCCTTGGTATTTGAACCTATAGTTTTGGGCCATGGTATCATGTCATAAGTGTTGATCCCAAGTATTGGGTCCATGGTATTGAATTTTTACGGTTTTTGGTCTGTGGTATTGTGAAAGGCCTAAGGCTATAAAACGGGAAGGAGATCATTTGGCAAGGCATCTTCTGAATTATTGAATATCTTATAAATTGCTAGATCTAGAATACTGTGATTGGGTTATGGTGCAGATATGGATCTGAATGAAGAAGGAACCTCAGCGCAAGGAGAAGGATAACTTCTATTCATGGGTCAAAATCTTAAGGTTGGAATAAAGGTATCTCTATATGATTTTGATTTGTGATATGTGGTGCATGCTTGATCTATAAATCTAATAATCTAGGTTAACTAATATCTAAATGTTTGAAAGAATGAATTTATAGATCTGTACGCATGTTTCTAAATAGTAAAGTAACGTACATCTCTTGATTTATGTTCTAGCCACTTCTGTTTATTGCTACAGTGTTCTGGGTTCAGAAGTGGGGTGTGATTACTGCTATTATGATCTAGCTATAGTCATCAGAGCAGTGTTTATTTTGATTTAGTTTTGATTGGTGAAAAGGTGATTGGTTGATGCAGAAATTCTTGATGTTTGATTTATGTTATTTGTGGATCCAGTCTGAAAATTTGTGAAATGTGGTACCTGGAAGGAAGAGAAGATTGTAGTCTTCTATAGGTAGAAACCTATGTACTGGTAAAGGACTGCACTAGTACAGAATCATTGTAAAAAGAAGTTTTGAATTGAAAAGATAGAGACTATTGCAGCGGGTGGTTTTCACCCACGTTGGGTTTCCACCTTATATCTTGTGTTGTTGTGTGTGATTGTCTTCTGCTCTATTTTTCTGTTCCTAGTTACTGTTTATATGATCCTGATGCATAGATTAATGTTCAACATCTGTCGAATATTTTAAATTATAAGTCTGTATGGTATACGCGAGTTTCCTTATCTGTAGTTGCATATATATGCGGTTTTCTCTGACTGAAGTAGCGTATATGTTCTGGGTTTGAAAAATAAAATAATTTACTAGATAATATCGATTCACCCCCCCCCCTCTCAATATTATTTCCAAAAAATAGTATCAGAGCGGGTCCTTCAGAAGAAGCTTTATCGCTTGAAGGAAGATCTATCATCATGAGCAACTACGAGAGAAAAGCATCAATCAGACCACCAATTTTTGATGGGACCAACTTTGTCTATTGGAAGGTAAGAGTTACAACCTGTCTTCAATCTCTTGGTACAGAAGTCTGGGATATCATAGATATAGGGTACACTTTTCCATTAGCAACTCCTACAGATCCGGCTGAGAAGAAGTAGTTTGAAACTAATGCAAAGGTTGTCAATACTCTATTAGGATGTCTATCTCAATCATAATTCGTCAAGGTTATGTAGTATAAAACCACAAAAAAAATATGGGACAAGATCATTCTGAGCTATGAAGGAGATGAACAGGTAAAAAGAGAAAAACTCAAACCCTCAGAATCAATATGAAAATCTCGAATGTAACAATGATGAAATGTGGCTAACTATTTCCCTTTTACACATAGATGAGGATGTTAATTTGTATGAAACTTTGAGTGGAGAAATAAAAGAGGCTATTGTGTGAACGGTTCCTGAGATCTTTGTCTTCTAAGTTTGAATCAAAAGTTTTTGCAATAGAAGAAAAGGAGAATCTATAGAAAATTACCATGTCGCAACTACACAGAATTCTAACCACTTATGAAATGAGGAAAGGGGAACCATCAGACAGAAGAGAAGCCACATTCAAGGCCTCAGGAAAAGGAGATTCTTATGATTCAGGACAAATGTCAGAAGAAGAGGAAGAATCAAATTTTGTCAATAACCTTCAACGGGGTGCTGGAAGATTTAGAAGTAAGTTACCTTTCAAATGTTTTGCTTGTAGAAGAGTCGACCACTATGCTGCCAAGTGTCCTCATAAAGGTAAAGAACCTGTTAGATGGAACAAGAAATAGAATGTAAATAAGAAAAGCTATTACACTCATGAAGGCAGTGATGGATTTTCAAGTAGTGATGAAGATGAACAAGGTAATAATTATAGACTTTTAATGGCTTTTGAAGATGATGATTTCATGGATGTTATAGATGAAGAAGGTGTTTATGAAGAGATTTCCAAACTCAAAATTTGTTTAGAAGAGAAAAATATGATTATCAATACATTTCCATTCCAATTGGCTGAAAGTGAAAAATATCATGAAAAGTTAGAATGTGAAATAGTGGGACTTAGAAAAGAGATTGAGAAAACTAAAGCTTTTAATCTTAGATTTGTTAAAGGATCTGAAACGTTAGATGAGATTATCAAAGTATAATGCTCTCCACTAATCAAGACAGGTGTGGGATATAATGAAGAAACATCTCAAGCACAAAATCCATCCACCTCAGAAAGTTATATTGATCCAGCAAGGAGAAGTGAACAAATTGACAATCAACAGCAAAGGCACAATGCTGCTCACCAGGTAAATTAGGGGAACTTTTCTTCAAGAATGAACAAAGATCACCAAGTAAATCAGGGCCAATCTACTTCAAGGATAAACAGAAGCTGGAACAGACCACAGGGAAATCATTCTCAATTGGCCTCAATAATGAATGTCAATGAAAACTACAATCATTCGATTCGCAGGGTTGATAATCGCAAGAATTTCTTCAGTGGCCAATGTTTCTTTTTTCACAACTTTGGAAAGAAAGCAGATCAGTGTGTTGCCTACAAAACTATCATGAATAGAGAAACTCAAAAACAAAGGAGTATGACTGGGATCATGAAAAGGACCTACAATAAATTTTCTAATCTTGAATATGAAATAGAATGTTCTATTTGTAATAATTTTGGTCATGAAGATTTTGAATGCATGAGCAGGTTTCGGCAGACAACTCAAAAGGAGAAAGCCTCAAATATCAAAACATGGAGAATGAAAGAACCACAACCAGAAAGATGTGGTATAGCCTTATATGTAGAAGGGCGGGAAAATCAATGGTACATCGACAGTGGATGTTCAAAACATATGATAGGTGATAAAGAAGAACTTTAGTCATATAATGCCTTGGAGAAGGAGAAGAAGGTCTCATTTGAAAATGACACCCCTACACTCATAAAAGGTAAAGGTTCTATTATTTTAAAAGAAAAGGTCAAAGCAGGAAATGTTATGTATGTTGATGGCTTAAAGCATAATCTATTGAGTGTCAGTTAGATGCACAATCAAGGAACAGAGGTAATATTTCGATCAAATGGATGTAGTGTTCATGATCTTGATACAGAAGAAATAGTGATCAAAGGCATAAGAACTCCAAATAATTTATACATATTCAAAGAAGGACAACAACAATGCTATCTGAGCAAGAATGATGAACACTGGCTATGGCAGCGAAGGTTGGGGCATCTAGGCTTCTCACAGATAAGGAAAGCATGTAAATACTAGGTAGTTCGTGGTCTTCCAGACATCAGAATTCCAGATAATACAATATGCAAATCATGTTAGTTTGGTAAGCAAACTAGAGCTAACTTCCCTGAGAAGGAAGGATTAGCTAGCAGGCCACTTGAGCTTGTCCATGCTGATGTATGTGGTCCATCTAGGAAAAGGTCGCCTCGAGGAGAAGAATACTTTATCTTGTTCATTGATGACTATTCAAGGATGGTTGGAAAGGACTGATGAAGCACAAACATGAAGCCTTCAAAAAATTCAAATCCTTCAAAGCTTTGGTTGAAAACGAATCAGATCACAAATCTAAATCCCTCAAGTCTGATAGAGGTGGGGAGTTTACCTCAAATGAATTTTTCGATTTTTGTGAAGAACATGGAATAAGAAGAGAATTCTCTGCAGCCAAGACTCCTCAACAAAATGGAGTAGTTGAAAGGACGAACAGAATGGTTCAACAAATGGCTCGTCTTATGCTTGCTGAGTCTGGAACTCTCACAGCTTTCTAGGGTGAAGATGCATTTTTTGCAGTTTTTATTCTCAACAAAACATATGTCTGGGTGAACAGCACTCAAACCCCTCATGAGCTCTGGTATGGTGAGACTGCTTCGGTAAAATATTTCAAAATTTTTGGAAGCAAATGCTATATCAAAAATACTGATGAACATCTTGGCAAGTTTGAAACTAGAGCAGATGAAGGCATTCTCCTTGGTTACTCTCCCCACAGCAAAGCATACAAGTGTTATAATAAAAGGCTTGGAAAAATTGTTGAAAGTATTGATGTAGTGGTTGATGAAGAAGAAAACACTCCTAGGCAGGTAATATCTGAAGATTTCAAAGATGATGAGGACTATCCATCAACATCAAATCAGATTCATGATGAAGAAGAAACCCATGAGGAGCTTGAAGAAAAAATAAGGAAAGAAGAAAAGACTCCATCTAGGTACGTTCAGAAGATTCATCCAGAAACTCAAATTTTGGGGCAAAAAGAGGCAAGAATGCAAACAAGAAGAACATTTGCAGAAGCTTCAAGCTATTTGGCATTACTTTCTTCCACTGAACCAAAAAATGTAAGAGAGGCGTACAAAGATGAATGTTGTAGAAATTTTGAATAATTTAACACATATTCAACAGAGATTATCCTGATCATGTACTATTGCAGAAAACATACACAATACATAAGCTCCTCTACGTTGATCACAATATAGCAGCATCAATAACAATAAAACATCAAGAGCATTCACACATTAACACAGTATGTATCCCGGGGAAAGCATCTCGCCAAAAACCCCAACTATCTGTATATTAATGATTGAGTCATGTAACATTACACAGCATAATACTTCTCACAAGTATCTCCACCTCTGTTACACACAATACAGCTCAGATCTGAATCAATCACTGGCTCAAATCTCATTCGCTGCTTGCCTGCCTCCGCTGCTCAATACCTGCTCAA
>APFE031691610.1:0-14654 GCA_000404065.3 Pinus taeda | reverse complement strand
TTGTGTGTGAGCTTTGTCTCACTTTTACTGGTGTTATGCCTGTGTATTTGTTTAGTTCTCTGTTTTAATTAAATGACAGTCTCTACTTATTTATTCTCTCTCAATCTCCATTGAACCATAAGATTTCAGGAGAGAAACCTGGAGTAGTTGACATTCTATATCTATTAGAATATGAGAGATATTTCATGGGTATGGAAATCACGTTGATCCTAAAACGGGTTTGGAACTTCAAGAAAAAGAACCGATAGTTGATAGCTTAACAATTGAACTTCAGGCCTTTGTGAAGGCCAAAAGAGCAAACAACTTGAGAAGCGAGGTGAGTTAACACAAAGATGGCGGGCAAGGAGACCACTTTCTTAAAAAATCACTTGACTCACAGAACTTGAAGAAAAAGAAGCAATAGTTGATAGCTTAAGAGCTGAACTTCAGGCCATTCTGAAAGCCAAAAGGGCCAACAACTTGAGGAGCGAGGTAAGATACCACAAAGGTGGTAGGGAAGGAGACCTCTATGCTAGAAAATCACTTGAACCAATGCACTTGAATGGGGATATAAGTGAGCCTCAAGATGTTGCAGATAGTGACATGCATTCAGTTGAACTAAAGAAAGACAGTGTTGACGATAGAAAGAGTAGAGGTTACAAATGGGGATATGCATCAGTGTGTAGTATGAGTGAATTATGAAAGGATGGATCGAAAATCCTATTAGCAAAAGAGCTCATTCCAGTAGGAAATGAACGACTGAAGGTCCCATGAGAAGTGGAATTTTTGTGACTACCAATTATGGAACAATCTAGATGCAATAAATGTAACACCAACCAATAGTCACTTCAAAAAGACAAGTGGCAACCTCGTTGATACAAGACCATTCATATAATGAAAGAAACAATTGGGCTTTGGAGGCTATATCACCAGAAAGTCGTAGCATCTCAATGAAGGTTGGAGCTTACGATCAAGAAATTACTCCAAAAATTTCATTGGATTTGAAGATAAGACTGATAGAATACGTATACAGTCTGGCACGGAGTAGCAAAAGGTATAAAACTGTATGTGGAGCCTAGAGCAGAAATTTTCCTCAAGTATGTCCTTGGTAACAACATTACAGGTAGAATTATACCATAGCCTATGATGCAATAAATAATTGATGGAGGAACAAAAAGACAATCACAAAAAAATTGATAGCTCTATGAAAAAAAGTATAGACAAGAAGATAATGTTGACTACAAAGGATGGCCGAAATAAGCCATTCACCAATTCAACTAACAAAGAGATGAATTGTTTGATTTGATTTTAGAATGGATAATTTACCCATTCTTGTTGTTCAATGTAGGGGTTTAAAAAGGGAATGTCCAAGTTATAACATGTTAAACCTTCCTATTCAGGTCAAATTGCAGAGAATCATTTATTGAGTTCTATGAAGATGAAAATGAGCAATGATTGTTTGGAGTGATTTTTGAAATGTAGTTTCTATCTCATAAGAAAAATATTTTTATTCACAATAGTTACTGAGGAAAAGTCATAAAATAAATATTAAATATGAGAATGTATTAAAAAGGAAAGCAATAAATATATACTTTATTTAAATAGAAATTCCTTAAATAGGTACTAAAGGAAAACATCAAGTTATGAGCCGTGAAAATTAAAAAAAATTATTAGAGTTGTTGCCAAAAAAAAAACTTATAAAACTACCAAGTTTTAATGTAATGGAAAATGAGGAAAATTGAGACCATCCATCACCTTCAAGAGATCTATAGAAGAAAGAAGCAACACAGAACAAGGATTCCCTCTTTTGCATACTTAGGTGTTGCTCATTTCTGAGTGAGACCATGACCAATAGTAAGATTTCCATTGTTGGTTTACAGGTTGCCTCTTACAAGGATAGAAATCTTCCAGAATTGTCAAAATTTCATGCATTTTATTTTCTTTTTCTAGATATATTGACTATTTGTAAATTATCTTATCACATTGAACCACAAATATACAAAATTCAAGAATTTGATATTTGGTCTTCCTTAGATAGACTCATGACCCATAAATAATAGGTGTATACAATCCCTCATAAAGCTAAACCTACTAAAACAACAACAACAAGAAAATGTAATCTCCAAGATTTAAATGTGGGTGCCATAAGAACTATCTGTTTTCTCAATATGAATCTTGACCATTATTTCACCAACAAAAGCTATCTTAACCATTAGTTCACCAATACAATAAATGAAATCTTAATATTGAGTGAATATAGATTTCCCAAAATTGTTAAATAGTTGATCGTGAATATAAATATTGTTGTTTTATTACTTTAATTTTTTAGATACAACCATTCATTTGTCTTATAATTTCAATTTATTCATAACTCATTGTTCTAAATATAGGTCTAGTTTTGGTATTGCTGTATAACAAACTTTTAGTTATTTGAAAAATATCTAGTGTATTGAGATTTCTTCTTTGGCCATTACAACATTTTATTAAAAAAACATTTACTTCATTTACTAATATTTCAAATATAAAAAAAATAATAATAGTAAATTTAAAAAATAATGTTAATTTAATTGTATTTATAATAAAATTTAAATTATGTAGCAATACCCTATCTTATAAAGTTAATTAAAATATTATAAATATTTTATTTACTTTGAAACTGTGATTAAATAGTAAATTGTACTTAATTAGTGATTAAATAGTAAATTGTACTTAATTAGTGATTAAAGGTAAAATATTTCATTGAAAAAATAATTAGATCAGAGAAATAACCAACTAAATCCTGAATATGTAAATTTCAATTCTACTTCATTTACTTCATTTCAATTTAAACTTCGCCCCAACAGAGAGGGCATTGATTTGTGTTTCTAAACAATTGGGCAGCACATTGAGGATGCAGAATGTGGGAACATGGCAGTTGTACTACGTTCTTACCATCCTCAAATTCCTCCAAACAAATTGTGCACATTTCAGCTCCTTTTACATCGTTGGCTTCTACTTTGCAGCCCAACTGTGACAAAACCCAAAGGCTCTAGCAATTCGTCGAGCTGCGCCAGGAGCTGGTCGGCAGTAAGTTCATCATCACTGGTGGGGAGAACGTAATAGTGTTGAACAGGACTTGGAGGTATTCCTAGTTGGATGTATGAAGAAGGACTACCGCGAGGTGAAATAGAGCTGCCATGACTGTTTACTGATTCTTCTTCGTCACTCGGGGAGCGAACCAGATGTGTGCCCATTCCTAGAATAGGATTAGGGTTGTTTAGTGATACATCATCACTCCGGGGGCTTGTTGGCTCAACCATTGTTTCCAAGAGTATAAAGAAGTTCACAATTACTATTACACTGATTCTGGTGAATTGTGTCTCAACTACCGTATGGAAACGCTCACCGTCACGGGTCTTGATTTTCACAAAACCTCAATATATACCTTTCTATACTAAAAAGATGTAGTATTATGTCGACTCAAAATTTGAAAATCAGAAGTCGGCTCCATCAGCTTTATTGTCGGCTTTATAGGTCTATTCCACTCTGGAAAAAAATTGTTTCAAGGGATCAAATTTTAAATTTATTTATGAACTTTTAATCCTCTAAATCTTATCTTAAGATGGGGTATATTCAAGTAAATTTTGAATTAGTTTTAGTGAATTAGTTTTAGTGGTTAATAATAAGTTTAATTTAATTTCTATAATTTTGTTATTTATGGGACATTATTTTTTTCATGTAAAAAATAATTATATGTATAATTTGAATGGGTTTAATTTTTAAGATGATATTCATATTTCTATGTAACATTTTTATCTATTTATATTGAAATAAGGTTGATTATGTAAATTTGTGCAGATATTAATAGTGAGATTGTTATATAGTTCCACAAATAAAGAAGTCTCATACACCCATTAAAATGTTGACTTATATTCCCTGTTTGGTTGTAGTGTTGTGAATTATGGGGTATTTTATACTCATTTTTTCAATCATATTGTAAAATTTGACCTCCTAAATGACCATGAACTTGATTTTGACCACCTTAACTCTAAACCTTAAAGAGTTGTGAGAGTCAAAGGCACATTTGTTTTGACAGAATTAAAATGAATCTCTTCTTAAAGGATCTAAATAGGGGTTTATCTTATAAATAACCAACAAAAAATTATTTTGGATTCAACACATTAATTTATTTTAACTTAATATTGAGAGGAGTCAAATATCTCAAGTTGCAAATATTTCCTAAGATTATACAATGAGGTTTGCATAAATTAAATTCTTCCTAAGCTCAATAGATTTAATGTTATACTCATAATTAATATTAATGCTAATAGTAATTAATGTTACTTGTAGGAAACAAGCTTATTGTATTACCTATAATTTCCCCATTTATTCTAAATTTTTTCTCTCATATAAACTTTCCATATAGGTATATAGCTTGAGTGAGTTTAAAAGTCAAGAGCATATATTTCTGCTTAACATCTCATATATTCAAATTCAAAAGAGCTAGAATATATACATTTTTGTAGACTTTAGTAGTAAGATCTTTACATGGAGACTAGTCACTTGTCTCATAAATAAAAGAGTCTCGTGTACCCATTTTAACATTATTATATTTTCAACATAATATTTTATTTGAATTTAGTTTATGTTGTTTAATATAGTTGTTTTTAGGTATTCTTGTAGTTTAGGTCACACTTCCAACAAGATAGTTGAAGCCCATGAATAATTTTAGGGTTTTAGGTAAATTGTGAATCTACAAATTCATGAGGTGATTACTTTTCATGATTTTTTTAATATAATTCATTATTTATATCCAGTATCTCTCCTCTCACATACAAAGTTAAAGGTAAGTAACATTTTCAAGTGTATTTATTAGTTGTATTATTTATCCCAAAGATGGAATGTCTTCATTTTCTAATAAGAAACAACTCTAAACTTCAACACAAGGGGAATTTGGGGTTAATGCTAAATCACAATGAATTTTGGTGCGCAAGGAAAAAGGGTTTTCACCCCATTGGTAAATGGTTAATCAAGAGACTCAAAAATCAAACTAGAAGAATATATCTTTATGGTTTACTATAACATTTTGATGCTTTGTGCATTTTGGTTTTATTAACTCTTGATAAATTAAATATTAAGATGGAAGTATGATAATAATTAATATTAATGTCAGTAATAGAAAACTAGATTAATCTAATACCTATAATTTCTTCATTTATTTGACATTATTTCTTTAACATAAACTTTCCTTACATATTTTTAATGGGTTTAATGGTTAAAAACAAGTGTTTTCTCCTAAGATGTATCTTATTCAAACTCAAGGGAGATAGAATAAAACTAAAGGGAGACAAAACATTATATTGTCTTTCTTGCTTTCCTATTAAGACTAGATTTTCTTTGTTTGTTTCCCTTCCTAGGTAAAGGTGATGGATTTTTTGATACAACCACTATATTACCATGAGATGCTTCCATTACCCTTGAATATTTCTTGGCTCCTTGTCACTATCTAAATGGTGTGATTGTTGGATAGAATTTTGCCCACTCTTTACATATGCCAAATGATGACTAATTAGCTTCCTCTTGATTAAGATGGAATGTCATGAGTATGAGGAGTAGTGTGTCTCCTAGTTCTCATAATTTATGGACTAATGAGCCTGAATGGGCATAGAAACATTGGGTCATTGTGGATATTTCCATCCACCATTAATCTTATTGGCTTCATTGTGAATATGGGAAAACATTCTGAAGGTGTCCAAGCTACTTGAAATATCTTCAACCGTAAGTTGTATTTTCATAATCCATTACCTGGAAACAAAAGTTATTTTCCCATTTAAGGAGGATTTTTTGGAAATGTTTTACTAAAGTCCACTTTGATACAAACCTCAATAAATGTCTTAATTCCTTTTTTAATCCTTTCCAAGTCAATTTTGATGAAGCAACTGAACAAATTTATGAAATCTTATAAGATAAATTGATGTCTAACCAGAAACCTTCTACTAATCTTATAACTTCTGAAAAAATAACAATAGAAAAACCTTTTGACTAGAAATGTAAGACAACATCTAGGGACCAACTCTATTGAACCCACTCCTAGAGAGTTTATGATAAACTTCAAAACTCATTGAAACACTAAATAATCACTTCCTGTTCATAATTTGTAGCTATGAAAGCATATGAAAAAAATTTCACCTCAAGAGAAGGTGTTGTGCACCACAATTGCTCTTGTTGTGCACCACAAATGTAGATATAGAAGGATATTTATGGTTGGGTGAATTAGGCCTTGGTTTTCAGGGCAAAATTTGTAATCTTTTTCCAAAAAATATTGGTTATTTTACCTTAAAAATCACTACAATTTTATATAGAGACTACATAAGGTTATTATAAATTTTAATGTTTTTATAGAAACACCACCAAACATTTTATAGATGACATATTATGGACTAGTGAGGTTCACCAAGGTTTCTAAAAATTAAGATAAATTTCCATACTTCAAATATTCCTTAATATATTTAAACAAGCTTAGTGTGGTTGACTAGATTCACCCCTCCCTTTGGATTCACTTTGAATTATTTCTACAATGTAAATCATGACATCATTGGTAATGTTGTATTCACTAAGGAGATTCTAACAATGAAGGTATCCCTCTTCACTAATGAGCCAAAAGAGTTCATGAGGAATCTGCATATTCTCTTGTAGCATTTTCACAAGCCAAAAACAAGGTGTAAGTTCAAAAACTACTAACAAAAGGATTAAGGTGAGATTGGTTTCAAAAAGATATAGAAATTCCCCAAATCTTTGTACACCCTACATGTCTAAAATTCTTCAAATCTTGGCATAGTAAAAAAAAAAATCTTCCCTTTTCCAACTTAATATTAAATTGAATATTAAGCTAAATTTATTTTAAATTAATTTAATAACACCATTTGTATATCTTATATTATTTTTATATAAAAAACTATTTTTTTATTATTTATTAACTTTAAATTTAAATAAACTTAACTTATTATTTCTAAAATGTATTATTATTACACAGATATATATATATATATTTATATTATATATTATATATATATATTATATATATATTGTGAGTAAGAGGATCAAGAGCTGGGGCCATTTGTATCACACAGTATATTCTATAAACTTTAGGCCTACACATATATCCATTTTAGCACACAAAAGATGAATGAGAGGCATTTGACCAACTATCTTCCTCATATAATTACTTATATTTAATTTACATTTTAATATAATTTAATATAATTTTTTTAAACATTATGATATTTATATTAATAGAATAAAACTTCATTTCAATGACCATTGCCAATTGAGTGGCCCTTTGAGGGCTATCTAATTATTTATTTTTAATTTACCTTTTAATATAATTTAATATACAATTGTTTTTTTTTTTTGACGATAACGGTTAAATTTATTATGGGCGGCAAAAAGGCTGCCGCGAGCACTACAATGCAATGGAGATAGAGTGTCTGAGCTGAGAATGTCTGAGAGTATTGGAGATGGCGCTGCTGCTCTAGACCACTAGACTGAAATGGGCTTCACCAAGAGAGCTTTGCTTCGCTTAGAGCAGAAATGAGGAAATAGGACCGGAGCAAAGAGCATGAAGGATTCCGGAGCCAAATAGGGGACAAACTGATCATCTGAGCAGTGAACCAAAGGGAACCGAGAGAACAGAGCTGTGGAGGATGCTACTGCCGTCCTTCGATAGAGCGTGTCCAAGAGTCGCGACCACCCATAGACCAAAGAGCGAGTTGAGAGGACACCTTTTTGGTTTGCAACACCACACGAAATGGCCTTCTGAATGACCGCTCAAAACCGATCCGATAGAGTTCTTGCAGGATTGGCAAACTTTTCTTGCAAGATTGAAAAATAGAAACAGCGACGTGGATAGATGTGAAAGGGCTGTGCCAACTCAACCCTAACGCCACTCTGTTTCCGAACTATTTGCCTGCGATGCCCCGTGGTAAACATCCGTAACTAACTATAAATAGTGCATCCCAATACAGTGAACATTGAAGAGCTTGGAATCTGCCATTTCTGTCTTTTTCCCAGGCCAAGCATCAATCGAAGATAACCCCCAGAATCAAAGTTTTACTCACATTTGGGCGCTCGTTTGCTTACTGGCTGCTAACAGATTCACTTGGATCTCCATACAGGAATGGGGCTAGCTTGCATCTTTTAATTTACCGGAACAGACTCAGGGTTCTTTCAATTTTCCCTTTACTAGAGCTGAACTAAGCCTAGAGACAGGTGCTTCACTAACAGAGCAGGGAAGGAGAGCAGACAGCAGGGCTTAGGGGATTGCGCACGAAGAGGCAATTGAATTGATCACCAGGGATCTCCGTGCGCAGAGGGAACCCAGATTAGCCTCCCGGTCGGCTTGAGAGTTAAGGGACTTGAGAATATGGAAGAAGGCGATTCTATTGAATTTGGGCAGAAGGAGTCTGATTTTCTTGATGATGGGGGCCAGATGAACCTCATGAGGAGATTTTGGGGAAATCAGGGCTTGAATGATAAGCCTAGAGTCTCCGAAAACAGAAAGAGATAAGATGTTCCTGTCCAGAGCTAGATTGAGTCCTTGCCACAACGCCAGAGCCTCCGCTCTATTATTGGTTTCAATTCCCAGACCCCAATGGAACCGCATTTCCGTGAAGCCCCTAGGATTCAGAAGGACTCCTCCGCTGCCCGCAATCCTCGGGTTTCCTTTGGAAGCCCCATCGAAGAATAAGCAGTGATCTACCAGGGCTGATCTCCACTTAAAAAACTCTGATTCCTCTAGCCGAATTTCCCAGTTGGCATGGCCGGCAGCGGATGGAGTGGGCCTTTCTTTTAGATTTGGGGTCATTTCCTTGAGCCATTGCTCCTCATCTTTTGTCAAACCCCGATCGTTCCTTGAAGAATTGTTGGCTTCCAAAGCTTCTCCCAACAAGGCTTTTGTTTTTGAAACAATTCTTACAGGATTGCTCTTTTCTTCTCGAAAAATTCTGTTATTTCTTTCTAACCACAGTTTCCAATAGGTGAATTTAGGAATCCACATCCAGCAAGTTTTAAGGAGCCTTTTTTTGTTGAAGCTGAATGGGAAGAGCTTGCCCAGGATTGGAACAGAGAAGGAATACAGTCCGGAAGATCGAAGTTGGCGAGATTCAGAACTCCCCTCCAGACTTCCTGAGCAAAGGGACAGTGCAGAAGTAGGTGGCTGACAGACTCAGCATCAGATAAGCATAGAGGGCATCTGGATGGCCCTTCCATTCCTCGCCTTCGCAAGTTGTCTCTTGTGAGGATGCTTTGGTGAGCAGCAGTCCAGCAGAAGAAATCGATTTTAGGGAGAGAAGGAAAGTCCCATATAAATTTCCATTGAGCTGGGTTGGGAGGAGCATGAGGGACAGCAGTGAATCTATTGTAGCCTTCGGAAGCTGTATAAGAGCCGGAGAGAGTGCCCCAACCTCTTTTGTCCTTGGTGGTGGCCTTAGAAGGGGATTTGCCTTGGAGCAGGTCTAACAAGAGAGAAGCTTCCTCCTGCATCAGATTGGGGACCTCCCCCAAATTCCAGCCGTCCCAGGATCTATCAGGAGCTGCCTTCCACTTCGAGATATCCCACAAAGTGTGGCGGTTGCAAGATTGAAGCCAACCTTTGATGTTTGCAAGCTCTGCCACTTGGTTCAAAGGTTGTTCCCCCAAAATTGAATCATCCCAGATATTGATTTTCTTGCCATTACCAGGGATCCAATAAAGATAGTGAATGAATTGCTCCTTGGCAACATTGCAAAGGTTGAAGATCGGGGATCCTTTTAAAAGTCTTGGGGGCTTATCCAGGCATCTCAATCGCTGCCCTTGGAAGTATTTCTTCCAAAGGACTCTTTTACTCCAGCTAGCCTTTCCGGAAACTATATTCCACAGAATTTTGGATCCCAAAGCGAGGTTTTGGGCAGCCAAGTTGCGCATGTGGAGGCCTCCTTCCTGTAGCGGTCTCTTGAGGATTTCCCAATTCACTAAGTGGATCCTTCTGTCGTTGTTGTTCCCCCCTTCCCACAGGAATCTTCTTAACAGGCTGTCCAGTTTGCTAAGAAAAGATTTGGGAGCAAGGAGAATAGAATTTTGGTATAGCGGCATGCTTAATAGGACTGATTTCATCAAGATGACTTTCCCTGCGTTATTCAACCAAGATGCTCCCCAGGCTTGGATTCTATTTTTTATTTTATCAATTAGAGGCAGTCAGTGAGCAGCTTTTGGTTTAGATTTGAAGATTGGTATCCCGAGGTATTTGAATGATTCCCAATTTTGGTTTCCATCCATTTCTAATAGTCTTGCTATATCAGCCAGCTCCTTGGTCGAGCAATTCCAGCCATAAATAGAGCATTTCCTGTAGTTGATTTTGCTGCCCGAGATCGACCTATATGTGTCCAGCTCCCTCTTGAAGTGTTTGGCAGAGAGTAAGATGGCTCCTCCGAGTAATAGGGTGTCATCGGCAAACTGGGTGTGGTTGATGTCTTTCGCCTTTTGAGTGGTTCTGAGGCCTGGCAAAGTATGATTTTGCTGATTATGGTCAAGTTGGAAGCTGAGCACTGAGGCCTGAATGGCATAAAGAAGTGGAGATAGGGGGCAGCCCTGTCTCAGGCCCCAGAGGCCTGAAAGAAGTTTGTAGAATGGCCGTTGACCAGAGGCGCGATCCAGGGAGAGGCAATACACGCTTTCACCCAATTTATGAAGACTGATGAGAATCCTAGCTTCTTCATTACTGCGAACAAAAATTCATGTCTTACCCTGTCAAAAGCGTTTGCGAGATCGAGCTTTATCACCAATCCTTTTTCCTTTCTTTGACAGCTGGAGTGAACAGCTTCTTGCACCAGCACTATATTGTCCAGGATCTTTCTTCCTTTTATGAAACCGCCTTGGTTTTCAGGAATGATAGCTGGCAGAATGTTTTTAAGCCTATTGGCTATGATTTTTGAAACTAACTTATAGCTTGTATTGCACAGGGATATCGGCCTAAACCTGCTGAAGTCTGAAGCGCCTTTCTCTTTTGGGATCAAAGCAAGAAAGGCAGAATTAATGCCTACGCCCAGTTTAGCATAGTTTTGGGATTTTCTGACCATTCTCAAAAGGTCTTTTTTAATCGTTGACCAGCATGTCAAGAGAAACCTGACTGAGAACCCATCCGGACCTGGGGCTTTGTCAGGCTCCATGCTGTCCAGAACTTCCTTTACCTCTTCCATACTAATCGGAGCTGTTAGCTTGACATTATCTGAGTCCTGGACGCCATTGGGAATTAGATCGAGCGGATAGAGATGAGGGTCGATCGCTGGCTCTTCAGGCGCCGTATAAAGATCTTGATAGTAGGAATAAGCAGCTCTCTTAATGCCTTCAAAATCCTTAATTACAGTGTCTTGGTGATGAATCTCTAAGACTTATTTAAATTTCTTGCGGGCCTCAGCTTGTTTATGAAAGAAGCTGGTCTTTTTATCTCCGAAGTGCAACCATAAAGTTCTCGACTTTTGTCGCCAATATTCTTCTTCCTCTCTGCTTGATCTGTGGGCCTCTTTTTGAAGCTCAACTTCTTTTTGTAACATACTCGAGGAAACTGGACTTTGCTCCATGTCAAGCTGATGTACAGCAAGCTTGTTAAGAGTTTCTTTTCTCTTGGCCATTGGGGATTTCAGGTTTTTGGCCCATTCTTTTAGATTTCTTTTGAGGATCCTAATTTTTTCTTCCCATACAAAGAACGGGGAGCCAAGGACAGGCTTGTTCCAGGAATCAGATACCACCTCTTGAAAACCCTCTTGTTGGATCCAAAGAGGGCTAAACCGGAAAGGAATGGGGCCAAAATTATTGTCCTGGGAGAGCTCGAGAAGGATGGGCTTATGATCAGAGGTGAGATTTGGAAGGATTTTAGTGGAGGCCATAAGGCCACAAGACAGGAAAGAGTTATGGACAAGGAATCTATCCAGCCGAGCAGCAATGTGGCTTGGGCCAAATCTTTTATTGGACCAGGTGAATTTACCTGAAGAGGGCTTAATGTCTTCCAGGTCCCAACCCAACATTATATCTTCAACCCATTCTCTAGCAGGGTCCCTTACAATGGAACCTCCCTTTTTCTCTTCGAGGGCTAGGGTGACATTCAGATCACTGGCAATAATGATATTCCCAGGATTTTTCTCTAAAAGAAATGATTGAAGCGAGTTCCAGCAATTTTTTTTTTCATTGGGCAAAACAGGAGCATAAACATTAAACATACTTACTTGCTGCCCAGATTCCTTGTGAAGGAGCTGAGTGAAGAGCCAGTGGTGGCTGCTTTTTTCTTGAAGAAAGTCATACATATCGTTGTTCCAAAAGGTGGCTATTCCACCAGAAGCGCCTCTTGCGCTGACCGCTCTTCCTTGACCTTTTTTCCAAAAAACTTTGCTTGACTGGAGGAGGGAGAGGTCCTCCATCTTTGTCTCCTGGATGAGGAGGATTTCAGGCGAGTACATTCTCACTATGTCTTTCAAGGCTTCTTCTTTCGGCCTACTGCCTAATCCTCTGCAATTCCAGGAGATGTATTTCATTATTTATTGATATGGGGGGAAGAGGCTCCTATTGGAGCCTTGTTGTTCTTGCGCCCGGATCTGGTGTTCATCATAGCTTTGAGGGTTTTTTGGGACCCCTGGAGAACATCTGAGTAAGTTTTTTCCTCTCTCAGCTTCTTCTTGGATTTGTGCCCTCTCGTCGTCTTCATAGGGGAGATTAGCGAATTATCGGTCTCGGAATCCCTGTCTTCTGAGTCTCCCTCAGAGTCTGAGGCTAGACTAATGTGTTCTTCGCTGCCTTCATTTCTTTTTTGACAGTCCTCTGTTGGAGGAACATTTGTTTCGTCTTCTGATTCCTTCACTTGCTTCCCCTTATTTTTTGTTTCCTCTTGGGAGTCCTTGATGTCCACTTTTTCTCCAGAGGAGGGGCCGGCTTTGGCAGGGGGTGGCTTCCCCATAGAGGCTGAGGTGTTCTTCCCCGGCGGCCTTGGAACTGCCTTTCCATTCCTGATTTCTTTCCATCCTTCTTCTTCAACCGAGATCCCTGATGGCGCTCTTGGGCAGTTTCTCTGAAAGTGACCGTGCTCCTGACAGGTGCGGCATTTGAAAGGCAGCTGCTCGTAATCCAGCTTCTGGTAGTGCTGCCATTCTCCAACTTTGAGTTTGATCGCTTCTGGAAGACTGGCTTCTAAGTCCACTTCCACGCAGATTCTAGCGCATGTGTATTGGCCCTTGTGATCAGCTTTGTCAATGAATCGACCCACCCCGTTCCCAATCTTCTGCAGAGATTGGTAGCTCCAACAATGAATCGGAAGATTGGGCAAACGGACCCAGACAGGCGCCTCCTTCGGGACATCGACAGATGGGTCAAAATCGGGGTTCCATTTGTTTAGATACAGTCCTTGATTTCCCATGAAATATGGGCCGTTTCTAAACACCAGATCTCTGTCTTCTTTGGTAGTAAATTCAAAAATAAAGTATCCTCGTCCCACAGCGTAACAGATCACATTATTTTGTAGCTGGGGTCTCCAGTTCCTCTGAATCCAATCATCCGTCGTTTTGGTGGAAGGCCAACGACCCATAAACTGCCCGACCAGACCTCTTTCTGACAGAGCAAGAGCTATTTTGATCGGTTGATCCTCTAGCAGATTTATCTCTGGAATTTCTTCAAGTTTTTTTATAAATTTTGGAGCTTCAGCAACCTGGATCTTCTTCCCTTTTTTCGTCAGGAGCCTTCGAAATGCTTCAGCAGAGGAAGAGGGAGGGGTGGGAGCGGACTCCCCACCCCCAGGGCCGCTCATGGCAGCGCTCAACAGATAGATGGCGGCGGCTGACCTAGTCTTGGCTCAGAGCAGAGCAGGTCGCGCGGCGTTCAACAATTTTTTTTTCATAGAAAATAATTATTAGAGGCTAATAATATACAATTGTTAACATAGTATGATATTTATATTAATAGTATACTCATATATGTAGTCATATTAACTAAATAATAGTTTATTAATTGCAAATTGATCACTTTAAATTGTTTGATCTCCTTATCTTTTCTATATATTATTAGAGCACATCAACTATTCAAAAATTAGATAAGCTATTGAGGGTATCCTCCTATCCTCAAATGCATCTATATAAGTGCCCCATTACATGACCATCATAAGCTTCCTCCAAAGCAACATTGTCTCCCTAATTAGTATTGAAAAATGCACTTCTTCGCCTATCATAAAATTAAACAATATAAATTTGAACAAGAAGTGAGCTTATCACAAATAATTTCATGCATTGGCCCCTAACATTGTTGAAAATTAAAAACTATTTTGTGTATCTTACATTGGCGCCCCTAGCATTGTTGAGAATTAAAAACTATTTTGTGTACTTTTCTCAACCTTCTTGTTATTAAAGATCCCACTTATATTAGTAGGACTAATTTCTCCCCCTTTTTAAAGAAAAAGATTAAACTTTATTTATAAAGGTGGGAAAAAAATTGAAGTTCTTGTTATTAAAGTTACAATTCCCAAAGATGGAAATCATAAAGGATTGTTTTTGTTATTTTAAGAATATTTAAATAGATTATTACAGAAGTTCCCTTCAATAGCCTCTTGGTCCTTCTGCACACTATTCGTTGTAATTAAGATGGGTGTATATAACTAAAATGACTTTTTTATATCACATGCAAATGTT
>APFE031691609.1:0-12182 GCA_000404065.3 Pinus taeda | reverse complement strand
TTCCACATCCACACTGATGCCTTGAACAAAGCCATAGAGGCAGCCTTAGGACAAGTTGAAGAAAAACTCCCATGTGCTATATACTTTGTCAGCAAAAACTTATCCAAGGAGGAAATGAATTATACGGTAACTGAGAAAGAGTTCCTGGCTATGGTCCATTCCCTGAACAAGTTCCGACACTATATCATTGGCTATCAAAAATTTGTACATACTGACCATGCTGCAATCAGATATTTAATGAATAAGCCTGATGTGAATGCTCGTATTATTAGATGGTTACTTTTGTTGTAGCAGTTTGATTTGACCATCGTTGACAAACCAGGTAAAGAAAGTGTTGTTGCTGACTTTTTGCCTAGAGTGAATTTGACTTCAGGTGAAGAAGAAACAGTGGATGACCAGATGCCAGATGAGCATCTCTTTGCTATCTCAGCACTCTCCCCATGGTTTGCTGATATAGCCAACTATCTGGTCTCCACACAGTTCCCTCCGCACTTATCCTCAAAGGAGAAGATCAGAATCATGAAAAAAAGTGCCTCATTCACTTGGATCAGGGGCAGCTTGTTCAAACTTGGCCATGATCAGATCTTAAGGCATTGTGTAAGGGAGGAGGAAGTCTTTGACATCCTCCTAACTTGTCATGATGGGCCTTGTGGAGGACATTTTGCAGGCAAGAGGACTGCCTTCAAGATTCTACAGGTAGGCTACTATTGGCCCACTCTTCATCAAGATGTCAGAAGATATATCAGCCAATGTGACCAATGCTAAAGGATGGGGAAACCAACCCCAAGGGATGGAATGCCTCTCCAACCTCAGGTGACTCTTAAGCCATTTGAGAAGTGGGGTATGGATTTTGTGGGTCCTATTAACCCTCCTTCAAGGCAAAAGTCTTACATCATTGTGTGTACAGATTATCTGACAAAGTGGGCAGAGACCAAGGCAATCAAAGCAGCAACAGAAGAAAAGGTGGCCGAGTTTTTAAGAGAACATTTTCTACAAATTTGGCTACCCAAGGGAGTTAGTCACCGATCAAGGAAGCCAATTCACCTCCAATTTGATTGAAGACTTGCTTGCTCATCACAAAATCAAGCATAGGACTTCCACCCCATATCATCCTGAAGCGAATGGGCAAGTGGAAGTCACCAACAGAGCATTAGAGGGGATCTTGACTAAGGTGGTGAGCAGTAGCAGAAGGGATTGGGCAGATCGTCTAGTTGAGGCCACTTGGGCCTACAACACCACTTGGAAGATCACAACTAGTTTCACACCCTATGAGCTGGTCTATGGGAAGAAAGCTTTGCTGTCAATCGAGTTTGAATACAACACATTGAGGATGGCAGCTCAGCTGGACCTAGATCTCAGCCATGCTCAACAAGAAAGGTTAATGCAGCTGAATGGGTTAGGCGAACTTCGAATGCAGGCCCTCCTCCACTCAAAAGTGACTCAACTTCAGAGGAAGGTGTGGCATGACCGGCACCTCAATGACAAACAATTCCAGCCGAGAGATTGGGCGCTGCTGTATGATTCCAGACGTAAGGATTTCAAAGGGAAGCTGAGAATGAGGTGGCTAGGACCATATGCAGTGGTAAAGTGTAATGACAATGGTTTTGTCCTTATCCGGACTATTGATGAAGAAGCCATCCCCATGCTCGTCAATGGGCATCGACTAAAGATCTACAGGAAACCTCTTTCGAGACAAGAGTTCGTCAAAACTATGGAAAAATCAGTGTTGGATATAGAGAAGGGTTCTGCCTCTATTTTGGGCACACCCTGAGCATCATTTTATATTCAAAAAAAAAATGCAATAAAAAAGATCCTTGGGTGAAAACCTTTCTGAGGCGCCCAAGGCAGATGATAGGAGTGAAAACCTCATTGAGGCGCTCCTGTTGTCTCTCTAAAAAAGAATGGGAATAAAAGGATCCTTGGGCGAAAACCTTTCTAAGGCACCCAAGGCAGATGGTAGGGGTGAAAACCTCATTGAGGCGCCCTTGCTTTCTCTTCAAAAAAAAAAAAAAAAAAACGAAAAATAGAAACAAAAAGAAAAAAAAAAAGAAAAAAACAAGCTGATCTCTGAAAGTGTTGTAGGTTTCAGGTACACAGCGCACCAAAGGAAGACTCTCAACTCAAGGAAAAGGGTCCCTATCAAGCTATCAGACAGCCTCACATGCACACCCACCATGAACACTCATTTTTCCAAAGTTTGGGCATAATCGGATCATGGTTCAGCCTTCTACAGGAAACTACAGGACTTTCTACAGGAAGTTCTGTATTTCTATAGGAAACTTCCTGTAGAACTTTTGGACGGGCTAGAATCGACTGTAGGGAAGGATTTGGAGCTTGAAGTCAGCTGAGGAAGCATGCAACCACCCTTTTCCTCCATCCTCCACTCGCTTCACCTCTTTTCACCACCATCACTCCAATCTGAGCAAGCACACCTGCACATGCAACCAAAACTCTGTTTTTCAAATAAGGAAAATTGTGTTTTTTTTCAATTTAAAAAATAAGGTCTTCTGAGGCTCGAGCACTAACCTGTTTAGGCGACCTCAAGACCTTTCACCTACGAAACGTGACTTGAATTATGTCAGCATGCACCCCAGGAGGAGAAACGGCTACTGGATGTCCTATAGGAATCCTATAGCAGCTGATCCAGCTGGAGTACTTACCACGAAGACACCAACAGCTCACAGAATCGGTGCATGCCATATTCGCCACCAGAGGAACGGGTCTCCAAGACTCACAGCCAGTAGCAGCCAATGCAGGGAAGCTGCAGCACTTGAACACGATGCAGCAACATGCAGATCCAGCATCCCTCGTCTTCAAACCTGGAAAAAACCACGTCCACGGCCGCACAGGTAAGTGCCTAACCTTATTTCGTCCAATTGCATAAGCTATACTCTGAATATGCATGACTATGAGAATGGACGGATTGAACAAGGCTGGTTGCCACTCAACTCGCCACCACAGCCAGTCAAGCTACCTCATAGGATCCGAACTGGATTGATTATGCCGAAAGGGTGGATAATTGGCACGTGGGAAGTGTCCAGTCGGGGAGAAGCGGAGGTATGACAAGAATGGCGGCGGAAAATGCAGAGGAAAGAATTCGGCGGTCAGGGGCACGCTGGGGAATGATTGCAATGACATCGGCCAACGGATCAGCAGGGACATCTCACCCCCGTGCCATGAATTCTGCAGCTATTCGAAATCGGCCGGTCGATACTTGTGATGCACTACAATCATTTATGAACACAACCGTTTTCTAGCCGAATGTGCGTCCACCTCCTCTGCAAGTGGTTAGCCCGAGTTTTCGGCCTGTTCAAACATCTTGCTACCACTCAGACTGGTCCTGCGCTACTATAACCTCCTCCAGAAGCAGAGAACAACTTCTACAGGAAGCTGCGCTACAGGAAACACGGCATCCGAAGCAGTGCGGACTATTCACGTCGAGGGTGGTGAATTTCAGCGAGGTAGGCAGAATTCAACCTCCCCATGCAAAAAAATTCCAAAGGTGGTGAATTCGACGTAGTGAAGGGGGTAGAGAAATTTGAATGCAATTCTGTCTGAAGTTTTCTGTATGTCGCTGCCGAAATCATCTTAGTAATCTGCATGAGAAATTTCCTCCACGCATGAATGAAAACTCCCTCCTGTAGAAAGTGATACCCTGTCAAAACACTGTTAATATTGTAAATTTTAGGTGGTTGTGTGTATAACGGAGACGTAGCTCTGCGCTCCATGTGAAAAATTCCCGAAATTCTCCTTCTATATATGTGAGGAGGCAAATTCAGCACAGGGTAATTGACCAAAGATATCTTTTTTTTACGCTCTGAGGAGGGAATCCACCCAGAATTCCCAGTCTGTGTGAAAACGCGAGAAAACACAGAGTTTTACCATGTCGGGTGGGTTCATTCGAAAAGAACCTTCGGACTCAAAGAAATTACGGGAAACCCCTGAGGTGGTGGACTTGTTTTCCCGTGCATAATGGATGTCATTTTGTGGCAAGCTCCAAGGTCACAACGATGAAATTGCGGAAGAATTCCTTCGGTCCCTAAAGCCAAAGTCAAAAACATTGGCCGTTGTCAATTTCAGAGGACTGACCCTCAGACTCACCCCACAGCTCATCAACAGGGTAACTGATCTTCCAATGGGGGTGCCTTGGGATAAGGAGGAGAGGAAGCCGGGTTAGAAGGCTAAGAAAGAATTCTTCTTGCCAGAAGAACAATTCTCAGAAGATAAGAATGGAGTTCGGAGGACTAGCCTACAACCGTTCGGGAGTGAAGTCAGCGTCCAAATTATGAAGTATATTACGTGTGAGGGGCGATTTAGCATCATATATGGTTATCATTTTCGGCTGCTCACAGAACTCAGACACCACATGGACCTACCCTCAGAACAAAAATTGAGCATTACTTATTTCCTACTACAGTCCATGACTGAATGTGCCACCAAACTCAGAGAGGGGACACCAGACCAGCTAGCTCATCATGGGCTTATTAAGCTCCTCATGGAAGATGCACTCGACACTTTCACTGTCCATCTCTCCTAGGAAATTTTCTGGAATATGTCGAAGGACAATGACATCGAGTCTTAGCCGAGGAGCTCACTTCTTCTAACAGTGAGGAGAAGGAGCCTACTCAGGCCGAGAAGAAAGTTAAAAAACAAGACACCCCTAGCAAAACACTAAAGAAGGAGAAAAAAGGAACACCAGCAACGGGGCAAGCTACCAAAACAGGGGATGATGGGATTGCACCAATGCCTAGGGAGAAACGACTACAGAGCAGGGAAGAACGGACTGAGAAAGTCCAAGACAGTAAGGGCACCCCTAAGGCAACCTCAGCCAAGATAAAAGAAAAATTTCCCTCGGCCAAGCAGGCTAAAACAATACCCTCGGCTTCTACAGGAAAGCAGCAGAGTATTTCTACAGGAAAGCTGAAACCGGCTTCTACAGGAAAGCAGCAGAGTATTTCTACAGGAAAGCTGAAACCAGCTTCTACAAGAAGCTAGAAAGCAACCGCTACAGGACTTTCTACAGGAAGTCTGAAAGGAGGACAACAGAAGGAGAAGTCGGTCGAAATCCTAGCTAGGGAGGCAACAGCTATGCTGGCCACCCTAAGTACCTCTCACAAGCCAAAAGAAAAACGAAAGAGGGAGACTCCTTTGTATTTCAAAGCAAGAAGGAGTGTAAGGATGAAGACTGGCAGACCCCAGCCTCCATCAAAAGAACCGATCACTATCGTGGATACCCCTACCACACCAAGGGATAAATCCCCCTCTAAAGCATCCATTACTTATGAGCGAGGGAGCCCAAAAACATCCTCATGGAGGGACAGAATGGAAAAATTAAGCTCAAAAACCTCTCTACAGGATGTTGAGGCTATTCTATAGGAAACTTTGGCTAGGCTGAAAGAAATTAAGCAGATGGAGGAGAAAGCAGCCGAATCACCACAAGAGGGGGAGGGAGCAGCAAAGTCACCACCAAAGGAGGAGAAAGCCGATGTTATCATGGAACCAAGCCCCCAGCCCAACTTAGGCTCTTATTATAACTTTTTGGAGGCCAGCAGAATTATTCCCCAAAAGTTCATAGTGCCATTGTTTTTAGCACTAGAGGAAGAACGGGTACGAACCCACACGTGGATGAGGATCACTAAATCTAAAGGGGTAGTAGATATAGGACCTCTAGAGGAAAGGCTCAGGGAAGCACAAAGGGAGTTGGCAAGAGTAAGGCATGTGGAAAGCTCCCAGCAAGCCAAGTTAAGGGAAGAGAATGAGCTTCTCAGACAACAACTCCAGCTGCAGGGACAGAGGAAAGAAAAGGACACGACAGCCAAGGATCCCTCAGCAGAGCCTCAAGGAAAAGAAGAGATGCAAGCTAATCTTGAGGAATTCAACCAGCAACTACAGGAAAGTGGACTACAGGTAGATATGGAGATACAATCCCCAAAGTAGCAGGTGCAAGAAAAGGAGGCACAACTGGCCTGCATGGCTAGTTGGGCAATTGAAGCACTGCAATGTAATAGTGAAGTTCATGAACAAAAAGGAAAGGTCAAAATTCCATGTAGACTATGTGAAGTGGACCATACCCTTTGTCGTTGTCCTTTTTTGGATGAGGCCAAGAAAGTCTTGAATAACTGTCCTGCTTCACTGCAGCGACTTCCATTTGGATACAAGAAACTCTCCCCAAGTCCTTTACTAGTTGAAAATCCAACTGACATAATTCAATTGTCGGTCGAAACACCTATCGTTGAGAGTGAATCTTCTGAGTCCATATCGGACCAAAGTAAACAGGTCGAGATGGTAGTCAACCCAGTTTTTCCTTCAGAAGGTCCACCTTTAGATGATACCATTCCGAAAGAGAGTGAGAATGATACTGTTCAAATTATTTTTGTTACTTCAGAGTCCGATGAACTTGGGGGCAATCCACCCGTTCCTTCACGACAAGAAGAGAATACCCCAGTTCCCGCTACTCAAGGGGTTCATTCAACCATTTATTTGGTACCCCCTCCAAGCAGTCTAGTTGCTTCGTTCAATTGGAATCGACTAGCGAGATCCTGCCTTCCTTCTAATGTACCATTATGGATCATAGTACAAGTTTACAAAATGATCGTGTCTGGCACTATCATAGATGAAGGGGCATCAGTGAGTATCCTTTCCTCAACTTCTTGGAAAGTGCTTAGTTCACCACCGCTTATGCCTGTTACACAAAATTTGTCAGGTTTTAAAAAAGGAACCACTCGACTGTTAGGGATTCTTCCTAAGTTGCCAATAACTTTGAGAAGGAAAACCATTCACTTGAACATGATGGTAGTCCAAGGACTGTTAGATTACAATCTACTCCTCAGACGTGACTATGTTTACAACATGGAAGCTATTGTTTCAACACTCTTTTGAGTGATGTGTTTCCCGCATGAAGGAAAAATTGTCACTGTTGACCAGCTTTCATTTCCCGGTTCAAACATAACTTCAAGTCAAACATCATCCCTAAATGGTCCTTTTGCGTCGAGAATGTCTCTTCAACCTTCATTCCATCCACCTAATTACCGCGAGTAGTCCAGTGAATGTAACAAAGCTTAGGGGGCATGCACCCTTGTCCATTTAGCAGATGAACCCAGCTGAAAAGATATAAATTTCCCTGTAAGTTAAGTGATTGGTCTGACACACCACTCACCTTTGTCTATTTGGTGGACAAAGCCAATGAAGTGTTTTGTCTAATCGTTGACTAAAACCGTCCTACTTAACCACAGTGATTTCCATATTGTTACTGGAAACTCTCCTTTTCTCGATGCCTGGGGGCATGCAACCCTTTTTATGC
The DNA here is from genome assembly GCA_000404065.3 of Pinus taeda. NCBI lineage: Eukaryota > Viridiplantae > Streptophyta > Pinopsida > Pinales > Pinaceae > Pinus > Pinus taeda. The sequence goes on along the minus strand of APFE031691609.1, from coordinate 4,882 downwards.
AAGCTAAAAATGACCAATTTCATTTTTTAGCTTTTTATCATTTTTTATCTTTTTAGCTTTTTAGTTTTTTTAGTATTTCAACTTCTTAGGTTAGGTGATTGGTCTGATCCACCATTCATCTTTGTCTGTGCCGCAGACAAAGCAGAGGAAGTGTTTTGTCGAGCTACTGATGAAACCATCCTTCCTAACCTCAGTAGTTCCTTAGCTTTCTAGTTTTTCTATCTTTTTAGCCTTTTAGTTTTGGCGTTTCTAGCTTACATAAAAAGAAAGTTGAGCATATGTTGTCGCATGGTTCAAGCTCCTTAAAAAATGAACCAAGCTATGAGAAATGTTTCCGCAAGGTTCAAACTCGTTAAAAAATAAACCCGCCACTGAGCATATGTTCCCCCAGAGTTCAAGCTCGTTAAACAATGAACCCACCTTCGGTAAATAACCTTTGTGATTGCCATTCTATCTGCCTCTTGAACCTTGGTTGTGTTCCTGCCACCACCTCCATTCTTTGGCCGATCATACGCTTCCACTTGATTGTTTACCTTTTTGAGGAATAGCTGTGATGAGTGGTCCTGTTAGCCACCCTCTTCACATCACCATGTTTTGAGAAGTTCCAAGCTTACCCAGAACCAATTGCTACCCTAAATACCACTCATTCCTCAAAAACGAGTCTCCTTTAAACTCTTTTCAAACTCGTTAAATATGAAAAGATTGTCGAACAATTGGCCTTTCTAGCTCGTTAAAGTGATTGGAAGTGCCATCCCTCCTGTACATTTTAAATCTTTTTCGGACCTGAGGGATTATCTCATGAAAAAGTTCGAGTGCTTGTCTTTTTCGGCTCGTTAAAGTGATCGGAAAACTCATACCTTTCGTATTATTTTATCCTTTTTCAGACTTAAGGGATTATGCTACGAAAAAGAACTACTAGAGTTTCCTTTTCATCCCTTTTCAAACTCTCTAAACATGAAAAGGACCGAGTTATCCTTATCATTAAACTCGTTAAAACAATAGCGACAAACTTGTCCACCCAGACAAGAACAAGTTTCACTGTCGCTAGGCTCGCTAAAACATAGCGATGGGTTTGTCCGAAGGGCAAATTATAGAACAAGCATATGTTATCCTCCTCAAGCTTGACAAAAATAAAAAGGTATTGGTCAGCAATGACTAGGGAAAAAGGGAAGAAAACTTGAAGGATTTTATTGGTAGCAGGTCGCTCTTGAACATGACACTTTCACTCCATCACCATGATTGAGTCGGGTTGGGTTATTTCGTTCACTGGTCATATCACCATTGGTCATCCATACCATCCATTTTTTGGGGTTAGTGCTACCAATCCATTTCAATGTCACCGATATGTTCAAGAGAATTCATTCAGAGAATTCACCATCCAGTTATTGCCTCATCCACTGCAATACCTTCACCCTCCATTTTTCATGACTGCCATTCCTGAACCTTGTATTGTCAGATCGTTTTTCACCTCTAGAAAATGATTTTCTTTGTTTCGTGTCGTAGATGTGGGATACATTAACGCCCTCCCACGATGGGTCACTTCTTGTTGACATCAGCTCATTATCCAAGAAGTTGACTTAGAAACAACCCTTTCAGTGCTTTGAAGCTTGCATGCCTCAATGGAAAGTTTCTCACTTCTAGCGACAGGTTTAAATCAATGGCCTTCGACCGAAATATTTTGCGTGGTGTTCGACATCAGATCATATATTCACACCACGTGAATTGTACTGTAGTACCTTGAGGGTCATTATCATTATTGGTGATTCCTCTCGTCCCTGTTAATAGCTTACATTATTGGCTGGTAATTAGGCAATGTCTTTCCATGTTTGACTTCAGGACATCTTTTCACATGGATTGACTTGTACATCGGGCAAAGATTGAATGAGTTTGAAGACCCCAGATCTAGTTTCATCCATCTGGGCTGCGATATATTTAGGAATATAAAGACATCAGATGTACACAGAAGCTGCACAGATGATCACCCAAGCTAGGGTTGATGACTCTACACATAAATAATCACTAGTCTGCAACTACAGACGATTATATGTCCTATGTACATGAAAATGAATTTATAAAGATGAGAATGGGAATGCCTGCCTCAGCTAGATCATGAAAATAATATGATGATGATGTATTATATTGTATCTTATACAGGTCACCTTCCAGTTCGAATACCTCAGATCCTCATGATAAAGCATTTCACACGACATCAAAATATTTACGACTTCATGCTTAGGGGGCAACTGTTATAGACATATTTGGGAACTACAACCCCAATCTTATATGTCAATAAACCAAGGTCTCTTTAACCCCTAAAAGTGTTGTTTCATACCCTAAAGGATCATGGTCAATTGATTACATCATTCCCCAAAAGTTCCACCTGAAAAACCACTCAGAACTGGCCAAAACTGGACCATATTGACTGCTCCACTATCAGGGTGCGATGCATACTGAATTCTACACTAGCCAGGTGCGATGCATACTGAATAGGCCTTCTGTAGGGTATGATGAGTGAGAATGGACAAATGTCCAAGATAGTTTTCTAATTGAATGCTCATGGAATCTTCTAGAAACTTATCCTATGACACTTGCCTCTCCGAATTCGCCCAGGGATGAGTAAGAGATCCAAGAAATCTCCAAGTGGAACCAAGAACAACAAGTGGAATGACACTAATAAAAAACCCAGAGATGACTCACACCCTTGTAGACATCCATAAATGGATCCCTCATCTGAGAGATCTGGAGGTTGGAATTTTGTAATTTGTAAGGAAGTGTTGATAGTTTGTCTTTGAGAAGAAGCATTATATTTTTGGGTGATCTTTCTTTTCATGAGGTGAAGAGGGCTTTGATGTTGGGAGGATGATGCTAGATCAGACATCTGGGTTGTAATTCTCCCTTCTATTTTAATAAAGTTCTTTGAGTTTTCCTCCATACAATCGTGTATTTGTGAATCTTGTTACTTGTGAATGCCATTTTATGTCTTATGTATTTCTAGTTATGCATTTTTTATGATATAATAGATCGAGATGCTTTGATGGTGTTTTCTTACTCTCTTATCTATCATACATAGAGGAAATTACAAATTGCTTTGATTGTTTCTTTCTAGGATAGCTGCCAATCCTATTAGGACTAGCAGATCGAAAAGACACTAGTATTCTCGGAAACATAGGGTGATGGCACAAATATCTCTCCCTCTCCTGTGCCTCCCACTCTTGTACCATATTGTATTGGTACACCCTTTGCTCCTGTTGTTATCACTCCTTTCTCCATTGACATCTCTGCATGATTGACATATAAAATACATCAACCTCTACATAAAACATAATTTTCTTTTATTAAATGAAAATGTGTTATAAATACGAACATATAAATTTCAATTAAAAAAAAATCAGGGTTAGTGCACCAAAAAAATAGGGATGCACCAAATATGGTCTTTACATCAACTTGACGCACCACTTTTAGTGCACATACATACATAATATTCTTATTTTTATTTTCCAATGCAGTGTGTTGACATAACATTTCACACTAATGCATTAATTTTATGTCGACACACCACACCGAAATGTTTAGGTTAACGAAAGAACCAAGCTATAATTTTTTGATATTATGCAGTGCATTTGGTAAAATAAAGTTCACACTAGGAAGTTACTTTTACTAAATGCACTGACAAAAATAATAATATTTTTTACAACAGTGCATCCTTGGACATAACTTCCTAGTGTGTTAATCTTACGCACCGGTTAAAGGTACTTTCAATCTGCCACCTGATGCAACCCGTAAAAAATTAAAAATTTTAAAGCAGTGTGTCATGGAACTTCACGACCTGGTGCATTTCCATTTACCAAACACACCACATAATATTAAAAATTATGATGCATTAACTTTATGCACCTATTTTTGGTGCACCCTATAAATTTAAAGGGTGCATTATCGATTTGAATTGGATAATTATATTGTTTGTCATCCATATCGATGCATTTGAAGTGGAAAAGTGGAGGAATATTCTCATGGGACTGTTTTTTACCAACAGAATCTAGTTTGGCGAAATAGGGTCTAAAACCTTCCGGGATAATTTTGAGGCATCAAATGATATTTTTGTGGGTAAATCATTTTTGCTTTATTGTAGCACCTTTTATTTCTATTCTATACACAGATTTCTTTCCAACAACACAAGAAGCATGTCAATCATAGTTTGTACGCAAAAGTTATGCCACTAAGAAGTTGACCTTCCTGTTTTCACAACTATAGTTCGGAAGGATGTTGCATTAGCCTCCATTATTCATGGAAAAGGTTCTAGCCACATGTTTGTGATGTAAAAGACTCTAGAAGAGTCTATTTTGTAACTCTATTTAAGAGTTGATGTAGTCAACTTAACCACTAGTAGGCTATCCAGTTGTGTTATAACTGGGCCACTAGGAGGAAGAGGCATTCCATTATTTCAAGAGAATTTTGTTCCATAGTTGAGCAAAGAGAGTTAGGAGAGATAGGAGGTAGAGCAAACAGAGAGGATTTGTGCACTGTAGTAGCCCAAGGGCCACAACCATATTTTTATATAGAGAAAGAGAGCGAAACAACCTCACCTTCCAGCTTGGTTTTCTCTTGAAAGGGTTTCGCAAAGAGCATATATTGTCTCTTATGTGTGCGTGAGCTCATTTTTTCGTTCTCTACTTTTCTGCATTATTTATATTTGCATGGATGCACTTTACAGTTAAATCCACAGATCTTAATGTTTAATAAACTGTAATAGTGTAGATTTTTCAAAGTTTTAATATAATATTATTAGATTTGTTGTGACAAACTGTCGAGTGATATATCCACGACAGTTTACAAATCACCTATGAACGGTGTGAGTCGAACCTCTTGAACGCACTGTGCAGAA
>APFE031691603.1:40561-50799 GCA_000404065.3 Pinus taeda | reverse complement strand
AACAATCCACAAGAATCCACAATGATGTCTTCAAAACCCTGGCCTTCCTTTTCTTTAAATTGCAGAGATAGATGTACAATATACAATAAAGCTTTCTCCCATAAGAGTCCAACCATGAAAATGAGAAAGAGAGAGCATAATATAGACCATATAACTCCTTTCCCTACCTCTATGGGTTGAGCTCAGCTTCCTAGGAGCAGTTTGAACTAATTCCAAATTAAGCACTAGATAATAGGCAGTCCAACAACTTGCCTCTATTACTTAGCTAACTGATTCATGCATTAATTATTCACTTTTTACATCAAGGAAACTTCTAGAAGGGTAAAGAGAGATAAAATATATCAAAGTGCCATGAAAATATTACATTTATCCATCATCTACAAGTAAAAATGGTCAACCATAGTCAAAACAATGTTTTTTGACAAAAAAGGTCAATTCTGGCAAAGCTGGCCCGAATGGTCGCGCCCCTGTTTCAAATGGTCGCGCCCCTTTGCAGCAACTTTTGAGTGGGTTCCACTGGTCCAAATCAGATGCAAGATGGCTCATTGGAAAGCTTGGTCTGTCTACTTTCCATCCCAAGTGGAATTTCTGAATTTGGAGTTGTTTGCCCCCTCAAAAACCATTTCTCCCAAGGTCACTTTCTGCAACTCAAAAAGTGGGCAGAAAGTCATTTTTTTGATGTATTTTGAGCTTTTGGAGGCTCAAATCTCAAAATCAGGCTTCTCCCAAGTATTGGTAATTTTTCTCTTTGCATGCCCTTTCCAAAAATGCCAAGTTTTCAAAATTCCGAGCAGTCCTCCAAAATGGTCTCACCCGGGGTGAGACCATTCAAATGGCCACAACCTGTAAATTGCACAAAAAATTCACAAATGACAAAATTTTCTCCAAATTTCTTGAAATTTGGGCTGGGAGTCCTCAATCAAGTACCATGCTCAATCACAGAGGCTTTGGCCAAAATTTGGAGTGGATCGGGCGTTTTACTTCGTTTTTGTGTTTTGGCCAACCATCCTTGGAACACCTTCGTTCTCGTCGGTATTTTTGACATTTCTTTAAAAATATGACACCTGTGCAAAACATGAAGGAGGTTTTTCTTCTTTGGCATGTTGTGGACAAAAACCTTTCTCAGTTTTCAAAAACTCATCTTTGATTGCTCAAAAACATCATTTTAGTGAAACTTATCCCGATGTGTGGAACAAGGGTTTTGGTCGAAATGAAGCGAAATGAAGGGGATAAGGGGCTTCTAAATTCTTGAGGAAATTTTTGGGAGTATGGAGGGATGTTAGGAAGCAGGGGAAAGTGGAATCTCAGATATTGATTAAGGGGAAGGGGTCCAAAAGGGCAAAACACAGGCCCAACCTAGAAAATTGCCAAGTTGTAGCAAGAAACTAGGGTTTGTGCAAAAATGAGGATTTTGGGGGATCTGAGTGTTGGGAAGTGCTTGATAAGGTATATTAAGGATAGGCGAAGGTGTATGAACATCAGGAAACAAGTTTTGCCATTGATTTGACCGTCCAAGAGAAATTTCCTTCAAAACCCTAGGAGAGGGAAATGAACCTTGCCTAGGCACAACTGAAGCATGGATAAGGTGTAACATGACCCAATGAAACCTAATATGATGATGACAACCCTCTGAATCATGATACACTCAGCTAAATGATGACATGGAATGCCATTTGGACAACTTTAAACCAAAGCAAAGTGGAGTTTTTCATTTGCAAAGGAAGGCCTTTGAGAATGCAAACATGATTTCCTTTAACCATGGCAAGCAAAAATTGTTTAAGATTGAGGGCCTACCTTATGAATTTTGGCGATTTATGGCTCCTTGGTGAATTTGCAGGTAGTTTTAAAAAGAGGGTCTGACATGTCGTGCAGCATACCAAACAAGTCGCGCACCTCCCAACATGTCCCGCGCATTGCAAAATTACACTCTACGAGACCCTCTGACATGTCGCGCACAGCCCAACATGTCGCGCATCTAGCTTGACATGTCGCGCACCTGTCCTGAGCCCGATTTTGCCTCAATTCACTTGGAAGTGCGCCCAATCACTCTTGCAAGGGTTATGAATACACAATGAGAGTGCAAGGAGGGAGTTTTGGCCTTTATAAATTTCATTTGAAAAAATTTCATGCCCAAAACCCACTTTCTAATGTTTTCTCATGACACTTTTAAACTTTACATGTTGTTGTCTTTTTGGTTTCCTTTTGTCCTGAAATTGACTGATTTAGTGCTTCTGCTTGATTCTTTTTGCAGGTAGATCATCTGAGGGACCTTGGCAAGGGGACCAGGGTTGCATTCTGTCCTTAGAAGCCTTTTGAAATTTCACCACTTTTACAAAAATTTGAAAAATGACCTTGGCTTTAAAAACAAGGTTTTTAAATCCAAGGTGAAAATTAACTGTACAAGATAGAAATTTGCGAAGAAACACCTTTAAAATCATCCCTCTGGCTTCCTGAGCACTCATTGACTTTCAAACACATGACCTTGTAACATTTTTGACCAAAACCCTAGACCTAGGAAATTGACCTCAAGAGAAGACAAGACAAGCTTGAAAGAGCTTTAATGACTGAAATGACTTAAACCAGCAATGGCAAGAGGGGTATAAACACATCAGCTCCTCCATCAGGGTTATGGCATGCCTAACGGGATGCAAAAATTGACACTGATGAGACACCTACCTATGCAAAATGCAAAGAGTTTTGCTCGCTGATGGAGGGCTCAAGACCGACTCTATCACAAACGTAGGGATCGCAAATATCCAGGCTGCATTGAACAGGGAATTTAGCAGGCCAAAGTCTGAGACACAACGATTATCGGGTTTAAGGAAATCACGATTCTTCCAGGCAAGACCCCCTGGGAGCTAGATTAGAGACTAAAGAGTATGATTCACTAAGCCAACATGACCTTGACAGATGGACAACACCACGCATGGCTTGTAGAATCACTAACACCACATTTAAGGACAACGCTATTATAACAGAAGTTATCCACCTAGGCCAAAGCTTTGGAGATTGCAATGAGACTACATGAGACCCCAATACAAGTTCCTAGCCTGGGAGTCCAACAAATCCACGTACAACTGAAAAATTTGTGTCTGGAAATGTAGATTTGGAAATAGGACAGGACAACTCAGCCAGAGGCACATGAGGAGATATGGTGCATAAAATTCAAAGGCTAGGGGCATGACAAGGACCATTGTCCAGTCTTTGTAAACTACTTGGTGGGAGGAGGGCCAATGCCATTAAGACCAGAGGCACAAGTAGGACCGAGCACGGTGCCTGCATTATGGTGTACGATTTGTCAGATAGAATGAAAACATGCCATGGATAGTTGTCATCTCTTGCAGAAGTATACACAAATGTCCTAGTAGTTGTTCTGTGATTTTTGGAGATCAGTAGGCCATGATGAGTGCACTTGTAGAAGTTATGACCTGATGATGGATTAGACTCCTACCTACAGAGTGCATACCAAAACATGAGCCCTCAATCAAAATACAGGGATGGTGCACACTAGATTTCAGGGACGCGGACAAGGTTGTGGTGGAATGGGACCAGGAAGGGGTCGCGAACAGCTGATTTGTTACAATTACAGAGGGCCAGTGCATTATGCCAGCAATTTTACAAATCCGACTAGAGCATCATGTTTATATTGTACTCAGTTTGATCATGAGATGGAGGACTGCCCTACAGTGATAGTGAGGTTGCGTGATAAAAGGATACTCCAGCCTCCCCCAACTCAAAATTTGCAAATGATGAGGTCTGAGCTGCGTGAAGAGGACCCGAATGTAAACATCGTGCTCCGAAGTAGTATCATGATAGGAGATGACAAGGGAAAGCAACCTAAAGGAATTCCTTGGGTTCGCAAGGCTCCTACAAAGGAACCAGAGTTCGATTTGGAGTGTGCAAATGAGACATTCATGGAAGCTAAGAAGAGCTTCACAGAGGCCTCCACTTTAGGTAGTAAGGATCAACGAGAACCAGAGATGGATCCTTCAATTTTCACTACCTTTCGCGAGACATGCATGAAGTTATTGCACGACAACAAGGCTGTGAAGAGACTGTAGGAACTCATCACTAGGTGCACTGGGTCAGGAGAACCGTGCGTAGCCTGGAAGCTCAGGAAGCACACATTGCAAACAGGAAGGGAAATGAGTTTGACTGTGTAAATCAGAGAGTATGAAATGGATCAAGTGATTCTGGATCTAGGATCGAACACGAATGTACTGCCAAAGCAGACATGGGAGCACATGGGTAGGCCCTCGTTGCAATGGTCGCTTATTCAATTGTGAATGGCGAACCAGCAGAAGATCCTACCGATGGGAAGATTACAGGGAATAACGGTAGATATTGAGGGTGTGAGTGAGCTTGCAGATTTCGAAGTGATAGAGATTGTTGATGACACCAATCCCTATCGCGCACTACTGGGAATTGATTGGGCCATTGACATGAATGGAGTTATAAACCTGAAGAAGTGCAAAATGATTTTTGATAAAAATTCACTGTGCATAGTGGTACCTTTAAACCCTGCAGAAGGATCGCACTACACAGAGCCAGTACACGATGACGAGAGCGATGAAAATCTAGAATGTATTTACAAAATCACCGCATGGGAGAAAGATTGGGTGAATCCAATAGTGGATGGCAGGATTTCGTGGGAGCACAAAAGCTCCTGCACATCAGATTCAGATGAGGAAATAGAGTGATGGTAGAAATGGTTACAAGAGGTAACCACGCTCAATTGCAACATGATGGTAAGATCACTGCACTACATAACAAAAGAGGTAAAGGATCTGCATATGTATGACGGGTTGATAGAGGTGGATGAATTCCTGAATGAATTTGAAAGAAAAGTGCCAGAACAATAGTGTTTTGACGCTCTGAAATGGGCACTTCGCGCTACGCCTATAAGATGGTGGGGTACGCATCAGAGAAGTTTTGAGAACTGGCGCGAATTCAAAACGATGATTCTTATACGGTTTGGAAAGCCTCAGATGAAGATGGGTATGATGGATGAAACAACTTGCATGCCCACCTCTCTAGATGGGTACAAGCATATGGTAGCAACTTGCACGAACGCACACCATCCTCACGATAGAAAACAGGAACAACAAGTAGGAGCGGGCAAGACAAGGGTGCGAATAATGAAGTTGGACAAGACCAAGTGCACCAACAATGATCCACGTAGAAGCGTTTGAAAAGGTGTGTGAAGTGCTGAACACGGTCCACCATGTGAGACACATTGACTGGGACCTACGCATACCAACGGTCCTATGGGCTTATAGGACGATGTGAAAAACCCTGACTACGCAACCACTTCCAAAGCTGAAGTATGAAGCAGGGGATGTGATCCATATGGAGCATGCGAAGCCTAGTCCATGCATAGTAGCATCCGTAGATACGATGGTTCGCGACACCCGGAATCAAGGAATCACACAGCCGCGAGAAACGGAACACATAAGACTCGAGGAAGAAATCCGTGTTAGGGTCCCACCCTAACTCCCTTATTTATGTTGTAGGATCAAGTCATAGTTATAGTTAAGTAAAGAGTCAATAAAGCCCATATTAATAATTGTAAGTGGTTAACCTGCATTTAATGACGGGACCACAGTTAGTTGCAAATGGGCCATGGTATTAGATAGATGGTATTAATAAGAACCATGGTATTGCTCCATGGTATTGCATGTATGAGTCATATATAAAGGATAGAGACTCCTTACAAGGAGCATCGTGTCTTATTTTGTAATCAAGCTCTGCTCTATTGGAGGTTGCCCCCTCAAAGAGGCAAGTGAACATTGCTTTCTGAATAATAAAATACTTGTTGTTGTTTCTCACTATTCTATGTTCTCGGTATATTTCTTCGCATATTCAGTATTCTGGTATCGTCTTGTAGGTTAAGAGCATAACAAGTGGTATCTGTTAGAGTCGGTCTTGAGCCCTCCATTAGCGATCAAAACTCTTTGCATTTTTCATAGGTAGCTGTCTCATCAGTGTCAATTTTTTGCATCCCGTTAGGCATGCCACAACCCTGATGGAGGAGTTGATGTGTTTATACCCCTCTTGGCATTGCTGGTTTAAGACATTTCAGTCATTAAAGCTCTTTCAAGCTTGTCTTGTCTTCTCTTGAGGTCAATTTCCTAGGTCTAGGGTTTTGGTCAAAAATATTACAAGTTCATGTGTTTGAAAGTCAATGAGTGTTCAGTAAGCCAGAGGGATGTTTGTAAAGGTGTTTCTTCTAAATTTTTATTTGGTACAGTTAATCTTCACCTCGGATTTAAAAACCCTATTTTTAAAGCCAAGGTCATTTTTCATTTATTTGTAAAAAGTGATGAAATTTCGAAAGTCTTCAGTGAACAAAATGCAACCCTAGTCCCCTTGCTAAGGTCCCTTAGATGATCTACCTGCAAAAAGAATCAAGCAAAAGCATTAAATCAGTCAATTCCAGGACAAAAGGAAACCAAAAAGACAACAACATGTAAAGTTCAAAAGTGTCATGAGAAAACATTAGAAAATGGGTTTTAGGCATGAAATTTTTTCAAATGAAACTTATAAAGGCCCAAACTCCCTCCTTGCACTCTCATTGTGTATTCATAACCCTTGCAAGAGAGATTGGGCGAAATTCCAAGTGAATTAAGGCGAAATCGGGCTCAGGACAGGTGCGCGACTGGTCAAGATAGGTGTGTGACTTGTTGGGAGGTGCGCGACAGGTCAAAGGGTCTCACATAGAGGAATTTTGCAATGAGCGCGACACGTCAAGAGGGGTGCGACTTGTTGGGCGTGCTGCGCGACCTGTCAGACTGTCTTCCCCAAACTCATTTCAGAATCGCTCAAGCCTCCTTTAATTCATCAAATTGCTTGAGGTAGGCCCTTCAAACTTGCGAATGGCTGCTGGTTAGTTGGGAAACATCATGAATGTGCTTGTAATGATCAAATTGTGCAAGAAGAAAGACTCCATATGGCTGTTTATAAATTTGTAAAAGGTGCTAGGATTTATTGCTGTTTCATTGTTTCCCCTTGTTCTCATTTCCCTATGTTTCCTATTTCATTTTCCCTATGTTTCCATGTCAATTTCCCTTTTAAATTTGCAAGGAAAATAAACCCTACCCCTTTCCCTTTAAAAATAAAAAATCAAACCCTAACCCTACCCCTCATTATATCTATGTAAATACATGACATTTGATGATGCATGTGCAGTAATGTTTGCAGTGTTTTTCCCTAATTTCCCTGTTTACATATATCCCATTTTCCTTGTAAAAAATATAAACCCTACCCCTCCCCAAAAAAGCATAAAAAAAAAAACACTCAAAACCTCATTTTGCTGCACCATATGCATGAGTAACCACAAGAAATTGTTGGTGAATATGTAGAGAATTTTGTAAATTTTCCCTATTTTCCCCTGTTAATGAATGCATGCATATTCCCATATGTTTACTTCCTATACATGTATTCCCATATGCAATGATTTTGCAAATGATATTCCAATATTCCTGATTATAAATATGTATTCCCATTTGCCATATTGTTTGCATATTTTCCTTAAATTCCCTGTTATGTTCCTATATTCCTAATTCCTTGTAAAAAGATCCCTCCCCTAACATTTCCCTCATGTCCTTGTCCCCTTGAAACAGCATAAAATTCAACACTTTTACAGGCAGAAACAACAGTCCAGTTTTTCCACTTTGCTCCTAAACTATGTCAGAAACTTAAACTTATGAGCAAAGTGATGATCAATTATCAGCTGCAGAAATTGAGGAACAGAGGCAGCCTCGTAGGGGTGGTAAGGGTGGACATCATAAGCGAGAGGAGCCCACCTCTTTGATAGAGTTACAAGCTTGTCCTTTGGCAGTATCATGTTTCCAGTACATGTCTTTCTACGAATTTTGTGAGAGGATCTCTCGGATTCAGCACCACCGAGAGTTGGCCCGCCTTTTTGTCTTACACTTGCATGATGGACGTGTCAACCTTGCAGGGATAAACTTTATATTGACACCCGAGGTGATCTCACAGGCTACAGGGATACCTAATGTTGGTGAGGTGTGGAATAAGCGCAAGTTGTTAGATTTTGTTTTCTTTGAGCCCAATGTTCGACCACCATTCATGAGACATATGGCAGGGGTGTTTCCATTCAGGTTTCTCAGAAGCGAGTATGCTCCCATGGTGAAGCTCATTATGCATTATTTTACTTGTGAGGGCAGATTTTCACTGGTGTACTCATATCACATTCGCCTCTTGATGCATTTCACCCGAGTGAGGATGATGAACATCCTGGTTTTCTTCTTTCAGAACATTCAGAGGATGGTGCCCAAATTGCAGAGGAAGACCCTGGCACAGCAGTACAGGAGCCTGTACCATCATGGTTTGATTCAGATAGTAGTATTGCATCAGTTGACTCAGCAGGGCATCTCATGGGAGGAGTTCATCTCTCGTGAGTTTTTCACAGTACCATCACAGCCACATCCTGAGGTTGTTCATGAGGAGGGAGGACCATCACATCAGCATGACATCCCTGTTACTAGACATGTCAGCTCCTCACCTCAGGTCACCTATCAGAGAGGCCCAAGGGCCTTATTTGCAGTAGCTGAGCGAGTACTTTCTCCACGCCAGGTGGAAGGGGTCTCGCCTTCTTCATCAGCACCGCGAGTGTTATCTCCACACCAGGTGGAAGGGGCCTCGTTTCCGACAGCAGCACAGGTATCAGAGAGGGGCAAGCAGTCCATGATCGAGGAGAGATTGTCAGGCGATCCAGTTATTGATCTTGACGCCGGTTCTCCTAGCATAGAGCTGAAGGATATCATCCGAGAGCAAAGTACCGAGATTCAGTCGCTGCAAACGAAATTATTGATGGAAAAATGGATAATAAACTATTTAGAGCAGCGAAACAAACAGTTGGAGGATGAACACAAGCTATATGAGCTGCAAAAAATTCGTGAAGACCGGGAATTGGCTCGTAGGAGACCCGGTGACTTGAGACCCATAGATCGAGAATCTATGTTTATTTGGGACAATGCTCGTTTGAAAAGGCTGTTGGCTAAGGCCAATCAAAATAACAAATTGTTGAGGAACATGAAAAATCATTATTGGGCGCGGATGCACGTGTGCAAAGAAAAGATGAAAGTGCTTTGAAGGCGGTTGGCAAAGGCACTTAAACGGAGAAAAAGGCCTGATCCCCTTTGTATCTTGGCCGAGGTTTCCTTGAAGGGGCATAGCACTAAATAGCTCAGCCACAGCACAAATTTCAAAAAAATTTGAGCATTTTGGGTCATTTTTGGTATTTTTTTTGGCAATTTACAGGTTTTTGCTCATTAACGCGTCTCACCCCCGATGAGACATGTCATCCCGGCACCTCCATTTAAAAAAAACTCGACATTTCAAGATTTTTCATGAAAAGTTACATATGCACATGGAAGGACTTGAGATTTTGTGAAGTTTTGGGCCTCCAGAAAGTCAAAAAACATGCAAAATTTGACTTTCTGCCACTTTTTTGAACTGCAGAATGCTGTCTTGGGAGAATTGAGTTTTGACAGGGCCAATGAACTCCAAATCTAGAAATTCTAGTTGGGTTGGAAAGTAGACTCATAGACCTTTCCAACAAGCCTACTCTTGCCCAATTTGGCCACCTGCAAGTGCCGCTCCAAAGGTGCGCGACATGTCAGGCAGGGGGGCGCGACATGTTGGGCAGTTTTCACAGGAAATTCATCTACAGCTCAGGAATTCGCCCAGCTTTGACCAGTTTTGACTTGAGATGGGATTTTTCACCCTCTTTGATGTAATTAATGTATTTTAATGTTGCCATGACACTTATTTACCTATTCTAGAAGATTCATGCATGAAATAGCAAACATTTAATGAATGGATTGGTTTCCTAGTTTATAGAGGCAAGTTGTTTTGACTGCCTAATTGTTAGTGCTAAGTTTAGAAGTGGTTGAAACAACTCCTAGAAGGATGAGCTCGACCCCTAGAGGTAGGGAAAGAGGTTAGATCATATATATTATGTACTTTCATACTCATTTCATGGTTGGACTCTTGAGGGAGAAGCTATCATTGTATTATTTCACTGTATCTCTGCAATTTTTGGCTAAGGAAGACCAGGGTTTTGCAGTCCTCTTTGGGATTCTTGTGGGCTCATGTGTTGATGGTGTGTTTCTCAATGTTCTTGTAAGCTTTTTTATGTGATTCATTTCCTTTCTTTACTTCTGCACATTAAACAAATGAAGTGTTAAAGTAAGAATTCATGCTTGCCATGC
>APFE031691603.1:18359-40551 GCA_000404065.3 Pinus taeda | reverse complement strand
ACGGAGTCTGAAGATACGCCAGGTAGCCTTCGAACACGCTCTTGTTTTACATCAGCGTTAGTAGATAAATGCTGCTTCAGTCGATCTCCGTGAGCTTGTGAAAGTAGCGACTCATTGGCACTTTATCCCAGTATAATTGTTATAATTGTTAACTCTGAGCCGTGGATGATAGGTTGAGAGTTTTCACAGGCTGAATGGTTTTTCTTTCCTAGTATTCTTGAGAAAAACAAGCTGGCCACTGATCCAAGGTTTATTTTCAAATCTCATTCATCTCCAGGTATTATCAAGTATTTCGAAGATCTAGACTTTGACGAAAGTTTTGAGTTTTCCTTGTTTAAAGCCAAATCTGAAAGTGCACTCGATTCTCTAGTTCCCGACCCTGATTTTGCTGCTGCTGTTGAGTTTGAGAGACATAACAAATTGGTTGAAAATTTCATCTTAAGACATCTCCAGACACGTATTGAAGCTACTACCCTTGCTGATTTTGTTGAGAATATCTCTGATCACATTGGATCTACTATCACGGCTCACGAAGTATCTTTTCCTCCATTTGTTTCAGTCTCGCCTATAATCACCTATCCCGAATCCACAGTTGGTTCTCCTCCCACTTCTCCTACTCCTCCGAATCCCCCAACTCCTCAAACTACACCCCCTCTTATTATAATCCATGCTATCACAGCTCCTCCTCCTCATACCCATCCTACTCCCCCTCCTAGAGCAATGGCTGCCCGGTTTGCCCTACTGGTTCTGCCTGCAAATATTCATGATATGCCAACTGATTATCAAAGTAAAATCCCCATGTTCGATGCCACTCCTCAAAGTATTACCGCTCAGCAACATATCGACAAGATGACCACATTCTTTGATTTATATGAGTTAGATGAAGAAGATGTTACCATGCGGTTGTTCGTACAAACATTTGCCGAAGAAGTTAGAAAATGGTTCAGAGGATTGACAACCGGAAGCATTACTTCCTTGGATGTACTGCAAAGGCAGTTTTTAGACCATTGGGAAATAAGAAAAGACCCGCTACAAATCAATGCCGAATATAACGACCTCAAGCATAATCCGGGTGAGTTTGTTCAAGATTATATAATCAGGTTCAATACAGTTTATAATGCTATTCCCGATGATTTGAAGCCATCTAGAAAATCAGCACTTCTTAAGTTCCCGGATGGTTTCGATCCGGAGATGGCTTACTCATTAAGAGACAGAGATCCACCTACTTTGGAGGAGATGCAGAAAATTGCTGTCAGCGTTGAGGCAAATTTGAATGATAAAAGAGCAAGAATGAAGGCCGAGAAACGAGTCACAATCAAAGAGGAATCATCCACCTCAACTCAGCTTATTCAATGGGTTAAACAGTTAGCAAGGGCAGTTGAAAATGTTAGTCTTGGCAAGCTTGAGCCTCAGATTCGAAATCCCAATTTCAGAGGTCAACAGCAGCAACAATATAGGATCAAGCAGTGTGAAACAAAGGCACAAGAAACAGGAGTTCAGTAGCAAATGAAACGACCTTTTCAGCAGAATTTTGTTAGCCAAGAATCGGAAGATGAAGGTGATAATGTTGGCGAGGAAAATCACTTTTTCACTCCTGATGATTTGCCCACATATATTACAGAAGAAGATGAATTGGTGAGTAATTCCATCTTTCCCAAAGATGAGCACTATATTTTGTCAAACGATGCAATATTTGAAGAAGAATCTGAAGAGTATCAAAGAGGGTATTTGAATGCTTTATCAGCTCAGCAAGGTCAGCAAAGGCAATTGAGAAACTGAGCTATTCCTATAAATCCCATGCAGAAAAAGAAAGATATTGCAGCAAAGAATGATTCGGTTTCCTCAAAAGGGAAAGACATTGTCGGTCCTTGAACGAGTCAATCATCACCAGCACCCAAGATAGATCAGCCATCAAATGCACCAAAGGATAAAGCTGAAAAAAGAGATAATCCGGCTAAAGAAGGTGAGAAGGGTTCAGTTTTCAGTTTGGAGAATGAGATCGCAAAGTTGAAAGTGCCCATTCCTTTGACAGAAATCATGAAGAATAGCACCTACCGAGGCCAGCTCTCTAAGGTGTTGAATTTTGATCCAATGCTAGACACGGTGAATGTGCAAGATGATCAGCCGGAATTGATTTTTGGGCCAGCTTTAAATGGTGAGTCTCCTGAAAGTGATGTTCCTCCATTCTATATCAGTTTGCGGTTGCATGAGTTTGTGTTGCACAATGCCATGTTTGATTTGGGAGCCTCGCATAATTTGATGCCGAAAACGATCATGGAGAAGCTGGGACTTGACATCACAAGGAACTATCATGATTTGTATTCATTTGATTCCAGCCGGGTAAGATGTATTGGCTTGATCAAAGACTTGGTGTTGAGTCTAGATCAAATTCCAGCAAAGAATGTTTTGATTGACGTGGTGGTTGCGGATATTCCTCCGCGGTTTGGCATGTTGTTGTCAAGATCATGGGGAGCCAAGCTCAAAGGTACACTTCAGCTTGATTTTTCATATGCCACAATTCCACTTTTTGGTCAAATGAGGAAGTTATATCGGGAACAAAAGATGAAATACATGATTACTAGTAAGGAAAAGCCCATCAATCATCCTGTAAATTATGTACAAACAGATTTAGAATCTTTTGTTTTGTTTGCAGAAAATTTCAATGAGGTAGATAGTCAATTAGTTCAAGTAGAAGATATACCAGACATTTTAGAAAATTTCAGAGAAGTTTTGAGAAAGGAAAGTGAAGAAAGGTCTGCTGTCATAAGGCCAATTGCTGAAACAAACGGGCAGCAAACAGAGCATGCATCAAAATCAGATTTTCAGCACTTAGAAGATGATGAGGATGGTCTTTGGACCATGGATTTTGACGGTGCAGTGGGCAACGATGGTGCTGGTATAGGTGTGTGGATTCAAAGCCCATTTTCAGTCCAAAAACAAGTTCCAAGCAAGGTACGGGTATGTTCTTACAAATTGGCATTTGATTGTTCAAATAATGAGGCAGAATACGAAGCTCTTATTGCTGGTCTGAAAATCCTTCGGAAGTTGAAGGCAAAGAAGATAGCAGTAATATGGCGACTCCGAATTGGTTATCAAATAGGTGAGGTGAATTTCAGGCCAACATCCTCGTATGCGAGCATATTTCAGAATGCTGTTCTAGATATTTTAAAGAGGTTTTCAGGAACATACTTTGACATTGTGTGCCCCGGATTCAAAATGGTGTTGCGGATGCATTGCTAAGCAGCAAGTAATCTGAAAATACCCATGAATTCCAGCATAGTTTGAGATATTTGTGAAGGCATCGCCTACCAGTTCTAGATAATTCAAGGTGTTTGGCAAGTTTTCCAAGATGACGAAGAAATCAAGATTTTCTGCAAGATTGGGTAAATTCGAAGACATTTCAATAGACACGGAAGCTGAAGGAGTAAATCAGATGGATGTGTTGCAGCTCAAGGACAATTACATTCCTAAAGGATTGATTCCTTTGGAAGAATTGTTTGATCAAGATGATGTGGCCTGCAAGCCAACTTTGAGGCCAACAGACGAAGGAGTTGAAGATGTCAATCTTGGGACAGCTGAAAATCCAAAGTTGGTGAAAATTTCAAAAGCATTGCCGCTTAAGGTAAAGAAAGAGTATATCAGATTATTGTCTACGTATTCTAATGTTTTTGCATGGGACTATTCAGACTTGAGAACTTATGACACAAGTATCATTCAGCATACCATTCCCATAAAGCCAAATCAAAAGCCTTTCCGACAAAAGTTGAGAAGAATTAATCCTAAATTGTTGCCATTGATTGAGAAGGAAGTTAACAGGTTGTATAAGTCGGGAATCATAGTGCCAATCCGGTTTCCTGATTGGATTTCTAATTTAGTGCCTGTGAGAAAGAAGACCGACGAGATTCGCTTGTGCATAGACTTAAGAAATCTGAACAAGGTGTCATTAAAAGACAATTATCTGCTGCCCAAAATGGACCACATATTGCAACGGGTAGTGGGGGCATTAAGGATGTCATTGCTTGATGGTTACTCCGGGTATAATCCGATTTTGGTGCACGAAGATGACCGTGACAAGACAACATTTACTACTCCATGGGGTACATTTCATTATGCCAAGATGCCGTTTGGATTGAAGAACGCGGGTGCCACATTTCAGCGGGCAATGGACATGGCCTTTGCAAATGAGAAGGATGTCTTTTTAGTTATTTACCTTGATGATCTGACCGTGTTTTCTAAATCTGATGAAGAGCATTTGTTTCATTTGACTAAGGTGTTTCAAAATGCAGAAAGTATGGCATTTCATTGAATCCGAAGAAGAGTCTTTTTTCTATGAGCGAAGGCAAGCTGCTGGGTCACATTATTTCTAAATATGGCATTCGTATAGATCCTGCATGAGTGGAAGCAATTCAGCAATTAGCGCAGCCCCGTAGCAAGAAAGAAATTCAGTCCTTCAATGGTAAATTAAATTTTCTGCGTCGCTTCATCCCCAATCTTGCCAAACATCTTAGAGAGATAACCAATATGCTCAAGAAGGACAGCGAACTCAAATGGATCGAAGAGGCAATGAAGTCTTTTAATTTGATAAAGGTAATCTTATCTTCAGCCCCAACTTTGATAAGCCCAGATTATACCCAGGATTTTATTTTGTTTTCATTTGCTTCCGAGTACACGTTGGCAGCCGTGTTGATGCAAAAGAGAGATGGAGTTGAGAGGCCCATAGATTTTTTCAGCTGCATCATAAGAGACGGAGCACTAAATTATAATATCATTGAGAAGCAAGCATTGGCACTGATCAAAGCTTTGAAAGATTTTTGGGTATACATATTGAATTCTCATATTTTAGCATATGTTCCCAATGCAGCTGTGAAGGATGTTTTAGTACAAACGTAACCGGAAGGACGAAGGGGTAAATGGATCACTGCACTATTAGAGTATGATGTAGAAATTAAGCCTACCAAGTTGATTAAAGGTCAAGGTCTTGCTAAGTTGATGGCTGAAACAAATCTTCACCTCCTTGATATTAATTTAATTGCTGCCTTGTCTGATGAATGAAGAGAATTCAGTTCTACAGGTATCCGATATCTTTGTGTCTTCTCCATGGTATGCTGATATAGTTTATGTGCTTCAAAATTTGTCTTCACCCCCTGGAATGCCTAGAAACAAAGCTAGAACATTGAAACTAAAGGCTGCTAAATTTTGTATTATCAAATCTATCAAATCTGCACTTTATTGGAAAGATCCCGGTGGCATATTGCTGAATTGTCTGGTCAAAGAGGAAGCTAAAACAACAATGGAATATTTTCATAAAGGTGACTGTGGGGGTCACTTATTTTGGAAGACTACCGCTACTAAGATCTTGAGAGCTGGTTTCTATTGGCCTTCTTTATTTTCTGATGTGTATAAAGCGGTAAAGAGCTGTCATGAATGTCAAATATTTCAAGGAAAGCAGAAATTACAGTCGTTGCCTCTCAAACTCGTTGAAATCAGCGCACCATTTCAGCAATGGGGCTTGGATTTTATTGGCGAAATCCACCCAGCATCTTCAGGGTAGCATCGATGGATCTTGACCGCCACAGATTACTTCACGAAGTGGATTGAAGCCATTCCCACCCGACAAGCTATGGACTCGGTAATTATCTCTTTTATTGAAAGTAATATCTTGTCACGTTTCGGCTGTCCACATAAGTTGATTACAGATAATGCATCAGCATTCAAATCGAAGAAAATGGTTGATTTTTGCTATAAATATAACATCAGCTTGGGGCATTCGACTGCCTACCATCCGCAAGGTAATGGGCTGGATGAATCTTCGAATAAATCTCTAGTGAACATCATAAAGAAATTGCTGGAAATAAATAAGAAGAGCTGGCACAAGAAGTTAATAAATGCATTATGGGCTGATCGAGTAAGTCAAAAGAAGTCAATTGGTATGTCACTTTTTGAACTGGTTTATGGAGTAGATGCAGTGTTTCCTACCTCACTTAGTATTCCAGTAGCTAAGCTGTTTCAAGAAGCTGATGGTGAGGAGGATCCCATGCAACAGCGGATTAGTCAAATGATTCATTTATAGCAGACATGAGCAGAGGTTCATCAGAATTCCCTTAAGTTGCAGGAGCGCATAAAGAAAATCTATGACAAAAGGGCCAAATCAGATGAGTTTCAGATTGATGATGTTGTTTTGAGATGGGATGCCCGCAATGAAGACAAAGGGAAACATGGAAAATTCGACAACTTGTGGAAAGGTCCTTATAAAATTGTAGCATATCGCGGTCCTAATGCTTTTCTTCTCAAAGAAATGAATGGTGATGAATGTCTTGGTGGGTCGGTGAATGGACGGCTACTAAAAAGGTATTATACTTGAGCATTTTTTTCTCTAAATCACTCTCATTGTAATTACCATTTTATTTGAATTCTGCCAGCAAGTGTGAAACTGATCTCCCATCTTCAGTTTGGGGCCCGAGGTGAAGGCTATAATTCTGAAAATGGTGATTAGTTGGTGTGAGTTTTGCAAGTTGTTTCAGTCAGTTTATTTTCTGCATAAAGTAAGTGAGTTAGTGTCAAACTTAGTCTAGGATTTTAGTCAATTGTCCAAGTCAAATAAAGTCATTTCAGTTTGGTCACATGTGTAGAAGTTGACTCCATTGCCCAAAGAATAAAGCACTGGTCTGCTCTCCCAGAGGTCTAAGGTTCTTGGCACCTCCAAGAAGCTACCATCCCCATTGGAGCCAATGTTAGAGTCGGTCTTGAGCCCTCCATCAGCGATCAAAACTCTTTGCATTTTTCATAGGTAGCTGTCTCATCAATGTCAATTTTTTGCATCCCGTTAGGCATGCCATAACCTTGATGGAGGAGCTGATGTGTTTATACCCCTCTTGGCATTGCTGGTTTAAGTCATTTAAGTCATTAAAGCTCTTTCAAGCTTGTCTTGTCTTCTCTTGAGGTCAATTTCCTAGGTCTAGGGTTTTGGTCAAAAATATTACAAGGTCATGTGTTTGAAAGTCAATGAGTGTTCAGTAAGCCAGAGGGATGTTTGTAAAGGTTTTCTTCTAAATTTTTATCTGTTACAGTTAATCTTCACCTTGGATTTAAAAACCCTGTTTTTAAAGCCAAGGTCATTTTTCATTTATTTGTAAAACGTGATGAAATTTCAAAAGTCTTCAGTGAACAAAATGCAACCCTGGTCCCCTTGCCAAGGTCCCTTAGATGATCTACCTGCAAAAATAATCAAGCAAAAGCATTAAATCAGTCAATTTTAGGACAAAAGGAAACCAAAAAGACAACAGCATGTAAAGTTTAAAAGTGTCATGAGAAAACATTAGAAAATGGGTTTTGGGCATGAAATTTTTTCAAATGAAACTTATAAAGGCCCAAACTCCCTCCTTGCACTCTCATTGTGTAATCATAACCCTTGCAAGAGAGATTGGGCGAAATTCCAAGTGAATTAAGGCGAAATCGGGCTCAGGACAGGTGCGCGACTGGTCAAGATAGGTGTGCGACTTGTTGGGAGGTGCGCGACAGGTCAAAGGGTCTCACATAGAGGAATTTTGCAACGAGCGCGACACGTCAAGAGGGGCGCGACTTGTTGGGCGTGCTGCACGACCTTTCAGACTGTCTTCCCCAAACTCATTTCAGAATCGCTCAAGCCTCCTTTAATTCATCAAATTGCTTGAGGTAGGCCCTTCAAACTTGTGAATGGCTACTGGTTAGTTGGGAAACATCATGAATGTGCTTGTAATGATCAAATTGTGCAAGAAGAAAGACTCCATATGGCTGTTTATAAATTTGTAAAAGGTGCTAGGGTTTATTACTGTTTCATTGTTTCCCCTTGTTCTCATTTTCCCTATGTTTCCTATTTCATTTTCCCTATGTTTCCATGTCAATTTCCCTTTTAAATTTGCAAGGAAAATAAACCCTACCCCTTTCCCTTTAAAAATAAAAAATCAAACCCTAACCCTACCCCTCATTATATCTATGTAAATACATGACATTTGATGATGCATGTGCAATAATGTTTGCAGTGTTTTTCCCTAATTTCCCTGTTTACATATATCCCATTTTCCTTGTAAAAAATATAAACCCTACCCCTCCCCCAAAAAGCATAAAAAAAAAAACAAAAAACTCAAACCCTCATTTTGCTGCACCATATGCATGAGTAACCGCAAGAAATTGTTGGTGAATATGTAGAGAATTTTGTAAATTTTTCCTATTTTCCCCTGTTAATGAATGTATGCATATTCCCATATGTTTACTTCCTATACATGTATTCCCATATGCAATGATTTTTGCAAATGATATTCCAATATTCATGATTATAAATATGTATTCCCATTTGCCATATTGTTTGCATATTTTCCTTAAATTCCCTGTTATGTTCCTATATTCCTAATTCCTTGTAAAAAGATCCCTCCCCTAACATTTCCCTCATGTCCTTGTCCCCTTGAAACAGCATAAAATTCAGCACTTTTACAGGCAGAAACAGCAGCCCAGTTTGTCCACTTTTCTCCTAAACTATGTCAGAAACTGAAACTTATGAGCAAAGTGATGATCAATTATCAGCTGCAGAAATTGAGGAACAGAGGCAGCTTCGTAGGGGTGGTAAGGGTGGACATCATAAGCGAGAGGAGCCCACCTCTTTGATAGAGTTACAAGCTTGTTCTTTGGTAGTATCATGTTTCAGTTACATGTCTTGCTACGAATTTTGCGAGAGGATCTCTCAGATTCAACACCACCGAGAGTTGGCCCGCCTTTTTGTCTTACACTTGCATGATGGACGTGTCAACCTTTCAGGGATAAACTTTATATTGACACCCGAGGTGATCTCACAGGCTACAGGGATACCTAATGTTGGTGAGGTGTGGAATAAGCGCAAGTTGTTAGATTTTGTTTTCTTTGAGCCTTATGTTCGGCCACCATTCATGAGACATATGGCAGGGGTGTTTCCATTCAGGTTTCTCAGAAGCGAGTATGCTCCCATGGTGAAGCTCATTATGCATTATTTTACTTGTGAGGGCAGATTTTTACTGGTGTACTCATATCACATTCGCCTCTTGATGCATTTCACCCGAGTGATGATGAACATCTCGGTTTTCTTCTTTCAGAACATTCAGAGGATGGTGCCCACGTTGCAGAGGAAGACCCTGGCACAGCAGTACAGGAGCCTGTACCATCATGGTTTGATTCAGCTAGTAGTATTGCATCAGTTGACTCAGTAGGGCATCTCATGGGAGGAGTTCATCTCTCGTGAGTTTTTCACAGTACCATCACAGCGACATCCTGAGGTTGTTCACGAGGAGGGAGGACCATCACATCAGCATGACATCCCTGTTACTAGACATGTCAGCTCCTCACCACAGGTCACCTATCAGAGAGGCCCAAGGGCCTTATTTGCAGCAGCTCGGCGAGTACTTTCTCCACACCAGGTGGAAGGGGTCTCGCCTTCTTCATCAGCACCGCGAGTGTTATCAACACACCAGGTGGAAGGGGCCTTGTTTCCGACAGAAGCACAGGTATCAGAGAGGGGCAAGCAGCCCATGATCGAGGAGAGATTGTCAGGCGATCTAGTTATTGATCTTGACGCCGGTTCTCCTAGCATAGAGCTCAAGGATATCATCCGAGAGCAAAGTACCGAGATTCAGTCGCTGCAAACGAAATTATTTATGGAAAAATGGATAATCAACTATTTAGAGCAGCGAAACAAACAGTTGGAGGATGAACACAAGCTATATGAGCTGCAGAAAATTCGTGAAGACCGGGAATTGGCTCGTAGGAGACCCGGTGACTTGAGATCCATAGATCGAGAATCTATGTTTATTTGGGACAATGCCCATTTGAAAAGGTTGTTGGCTAAGGCCAATAAAAATAACAAATTGCTGAGGAACATGAAAAATCATTATTGGGCGCGGATGCACGTGTGCAAAGAAAAGATGAAAGTGCTTCGAAGGTAGTTGGCAAAGGCACTTAAACGGAGAAAAAGGCCCGATCCCCTCCATATCTTGGCCGAGGTTTCCTTGAAGGGGCATAGCACTAAATAGCTCAGCCACAGCACAAATTTCAAAAAAAATTGAGCATTTTGGGTCATTTTTGGTATTTTTTTTGGCAATTTACAGGTTTTTGCTCATTAACGCGTCTCACCCCCGGTGAGACATGTCGTCCCGGCACCTCCATTTGACAAAAACTGAGCATTTCCAGATTTTTCATGCAAAGTGACATATGCACATGGAGGGACTTGAGATTTTGTGAAGTTTTGGGCCTCCAGAAAGTAAAAAAACATGCAAAATTTGACTTTCTACCACGTTTTTGAACTGCAGAAAGCTGTCTTGGGAGAATTGAGTTTTGACAGGGCAAATGAACTCCAAATCCAGAAATTCTAGTTGGGTTGGAAAGTAGACTCATATACCTTTCCAACAAGCCTACTCGTTCCCAATTTTTCCACCTGCAAGTGCCCCAAACATGGCTCCAAATGTGCGTGACATGTCAGGCAGGGGGGCGCGACATGTTGGGCAGTTTTCACATGAAATTCATCTACAACTCAGGAATTCGCCCAACTTTGACTAGTTTTGACTTGAGATGGGATTTTTCACCCTCTTTGATGTAATTAATGTATTTTCATGTTGCCATGACACTTATTTACCTATTCTATAAGATTCATGCATGAAATAGCAAACATTTAATGAATGGATTGGTTTCCTAGTTTATAGAGGCAAGTTGTTTTGACTGCCTAATTGTTAGTGCTAAGTTTAGAAGTGGTTGAAACAGCTCCTAGGAGGATGAGCTCGACCCCTAGAGGCAGGGAAAGAGGTTATATCATCTATATTATGTACTTTCATACTCATTTTCATGGTTGGACTCTTGAGGGAGAAGCTATCATTATATTATTTCACTGTATCTCTGCAATTTTTTGGCTAAGGAAGACCAGGGTTTTGCAGTCCTCTTTGGGATTCTTGTGGACTCATGTGTTGATGGTGTGTTTCTCAATGTTCTTGTAAGCTTTTTTTATGTGATTCATTTCCTTTCTTTACTTCTGCACATTAAACAAATGAAGTGTTAAAGTAAGAATTCATGCTTGCCATGCTCTGCTTTTAAGTTTGTTTAATTTCAATGTTTTCTACTGTTTAAGGAGAATTCAAAGTTATTGTTTGCTCTCCTTAGCTCCTCACCTGTCATTCCTGACCATTCACTTCAGTTAAAGGCATCAACTTTGTCTCCTACCTCGCCCCAAAGAACCCCCTGCAGAAACTGTGTCCGATCCCTGCACCCAAAATTGCCATCCCCTCAATTTGCCACCAAAAACCCTAAAAACCCCAAATCAATCTTTCTGATCAGTTTACTAGCCTAATATCAGTGTTACCTTATTGGTCTTCTCATCTATTGGAGATTTTATGAGATAGACCGGAGAGAGCCTTCTCCTGCCCCGTAGGGCTAGCTACGACGCTAAATGGTTTGATGTAGCCTTGAGGTTTACCTTTCTTAGCCTGAGGTGAAATTTCAAGCGCTAATAGTATCAAAGCACTTTCCAGGGCCAGTGGGATCTCCATTTCTTAGCAATTTTTTTTTTTGGCTGGAGACGTGTTTCAGCGTCTTTAAACCACAGGATCGGTTGTTGAGCGCATAAACCTACAGATTTGGGGAGGCATGCACGTAGGAAATACAAGAGGTGGTCACGCTTGTTGGACTCCCTTGTAACCCCTATGGGTACCCCTTCGAGTAGTAGCACATTAGATAGAACCGCGCACAGACTGTCTTCCAAGTACCCTCTAGGTATATCGGAAGCCCACTAGCTCCTTTGAAACCTCGCCATAGATAAACCGTCGGCCATCTTGCTGCTACAATACACCGAGAACAACACTTAGAGAGATTACTCGCCTGTACGATAGGGTAGTTGGGTTGTACGGTTGATCCTCCTTAGTTAGAGCCCTAAAACATTGGGCCAAGTACTACTATCAAACGCTTATGTATATTATGATCTGTAGCACCTGACACTCCTCAAGACCATAGTTCCCTTTGTTGAGATTGCAACAAGATGATGGAGCTTAGTGAAAAGAGTCGCCTTCACTAAGTGGGTTCGCAGGCTATTTTTGGCGCAAGTCTATTTTTAGACTATGTCTATTTTTAGACATATGGATCATGTCCATGGATTGCAGGTTGTTGTTTATGGATGATTGATCAAGTTGGAAAAATAGATGGACTTCTATTTTTAGACCACAGCGGAGTGACACCACAGCGGAGTGACTGCTCAGTCTAAATATAGAACAGTTAAATATTATTAGCTCATAATAATATTTAGACTATAAACTTTGTCTTATTCTCTTGGAGCACTTCAGGATGAGCTACGGATGTGGTACATGCAGATCCCAGAAGGAAATACGTGGTTACCTATGGGTTGTTTAATATTTGCATGCATGACTTCAGTTAGAACTCAAGTGAGTTGAGTTTAGTGGACTGGAGGTGCAGTTGATGGAGTTGTGTTCAGTTTAGCTTTGTTTAACTGGTTGTATTTAGTCTAACTGGCGAATAGACTAGAGATGAGTTGGGTGAATTAGTTATTAATTAATTCACAAGTTATTAACTCATAATACAACTAATGAATACATCAGTTAACTCAGTTGCATGTCAGTGCATGTTCAGTTCAGCAGGGACAGGGGTTAGAGAATCAGATTGCTATCAGTTGTGACTATAGTTGTGCATCAGATCTTGCACAATCAAGGGATTGAGTATGCCAATGAGTTTGCCCACGTATTTTCCCACATTGTAGCTTGTGCTCACGTGATTTTCCAAGTAAATACGTGGTTGCCTTGGAATTATCATCAGTTCTTGAGCAGGTATTGAGCAGTGGAGGTAGGCAAGCGCGAAGGAGATTTGAGCCAGTGATTGATTCAGATCTGAGCTGTATGTGTGTAATAGAGGTGGAGATACTTGTGAGAAGTATTATGCTGTGTAATGTTACATGACTCAATCATTAATATACAGATAGTTGGGGTTTTTAGCGAGATGCTTTCCCCTGGATACTTACTGTGTTAATGTGTGAATGCTCTTGATGTTTTATTGTTATTGATGCTGCTATATTGATGATCAACGTAGAGGAGCTTATGTATTGTGTATGTTTTCCGCAATAGTACATGATCAGGATAATCTCTGTTGAATATGTGTTAAATTATTCAAAATTTCTACAAAGCCATCATGGAGTGCTATCAGAAGTGTGTGGGAACCCAGTCTTGTCAGAGGAAGACTGTGACGTCAAGACGAATGGTTGTAATCTCTCTTTGATATTAATATATGCAACTATCGATTGATTTCCTCCATGTTTTGTAATATTACATATTCGTGTCTTAATGCTTCTTGACTCATTAAGTAGGTTGAATTGCAATTTGTCTATTATTATGTTTATATGTCGTTGTTGTTTACTTGTTTCAGGAGCTTGAAGAAGGAAGCGAGAGATTGCTGGAGCGAGCAAGTGAGGACATCATTAAGCAGGATAAGCGACCAAGAGGTAGGCCCTCTTGATTGATTCTAACCTAAGGAAATATTCCATAGAATGTATCTGTTGTGGCTAGACTCATTATCGAGCTAGAGGAATTCGTTCGTGTCCGTACTTATAATTTTACTTCACCACACCTGGTCCATTGTCAAAGTGGAACGACGACAACCCGCCCCACTACCTCGATTGTCACCCCATCCGAGAATCACACTCCACTATGATACATTAAATAGAAGACATCCATGCTAAATTAGTATTAGTAGAACTCTTTCTTATTTATACTTTTTTGAAAGAAAGATTTATGGGTTTGTGAATTTGTATACACCAGCTGTATTAATATATATATTTAACAATAATGGGAATTTATGGAGAATCAATAACTTCGAAACATTGGTTGTCACTATTACACCAGATACAACTATTTCATAAATGCCACTAACGATCGGTTACAACATGTCCCTTGAGACTTGAATTCACACAATTGGGGAAACAAAATGTTCACCAAACCACTCAAGCTAAGATCCTTTGACCACCAACTGTGTATATATATATAAGTGAGTTTAATGGTTAAGAGCACATGCTTCCTCCTAAGAGATCACATGTTCAAATTTAGAAGGGGTTAGAGAATGTACACCTCTATAGAACTTTAGTAGTGAAATCACTTCGTGGAGGTGGGTCCCTTGTCCCATGAACAATGGAGTCTCATATACCATTTAGTGTATGGTTTGACCATGACCTTAAAATTAGATTATTATTATTATATCCATGGGGTGTAGACTAATTGGTTTATGTGATGGGTTGAGGATGGGACCCAATTATGAGGCTTACATTGTCTACGAATAATAACACTAAATTAGTATTAGTATGAACCTTCCGTAATTGGACTTTTTAGATGAAAGACTTGAACTTATATACACGAGTCACACTAATATAAAGTGCTTTAAGTATTATATATATATACACACACATTGCTTAAGGATAATGATACTAAATAAGTATTAGTAGAACTCTTCCCTAATTAGACTTTTTAGATGAAAGATCCATGAACTTATATACAATAGTCACACTAGTCACACTAAATTAGGTGTCCTTGTTTTATATATATATATATATATATATGAGGTGTGGATTCTTGTTTTTTTACTCTCCGGACTTATGGGGAGGGTTGAGAGTTGGGTAGAGATGTTTAATGTAATTTTTGTTTAAACATTATGCTTTAGTAAATTCAAAGTTTAAAACCAATCTAAATTGTATAAAATTACACTATAAAATCAATAATAAAAATTAATTATAAATATGTTATTCCAAATACTAATGAAAATGTTAAAAAAAAAAACCGTACTATAATAGTAACCCGCTTTTAAATCAATTATTATTCAAATTTTAAAATTAAAACTAAACCCAACCTAAATTCAACTAGACAAAAAAGACTCCAATAAGCAATTCATTTGGTCTAAAATATCAGAAAATGGAAACCACATCAGAATTGCAACATGCTATTTTGCTCCACAAGTTTCAAAAATCTACAAAGATAGAGGGCTTGACCACAAAGATCCATTTGTAGCCTTTGTTGGCTTGTTGGGGTCTGACCCAAGTTCAGAGTTAATTAGCCAAACAAATCCCTGTACTACTGGCCCTTTCGACAACAGTCCGTGGAACGCAGATTGAGGTCTTACCTGAAGTAGTGTGGGGAGGTGTTGGAACCAGGTTTCTGCCCCCTTAAGATGTCTGAAGGTTTGGTTTGGTCCAACTGTTAATCTCTTCGCACAGGTTACTCCGCGCACTTTCATGGCCTTCGCGCCTTGATATATTCACCTTCGCGCAACCCTAACCAAGGGCTGTGGAGCTTTCGCAGTGCTAGAGCAGCAATCTGCACTATTTCCCTAAGTCACACTCGAGATCTTTACCTATCTTCCTATAACAATTAGTTATCTTTGTGTAAATATATGCCTTGTATTATATTACTTATTCAACACATTCATATGAGTTCGCGCAGTGAATAAACAATAAACTTGCAATTCATACCCAATGATACATAAAACAGGAAAAGATACACATAAATATGGTAAAACTTGTCTTTTATTAATTCTTCCCACGGTTACAGACTGTAGAAATTCCCACTGTAGATCAACAGATTATGCAATGTACTAAAACATAATACAAGATCTACTTCTACAACACTTTGTGGAAGCTTAATCGAATTGAGCAAGATTAAGAGAACACATATAACTGAGAACGAGAAATCAATCACACATAACATAAAAGAAATAACCTAGGGAAAGCCTCAGCCTAAAACCCCAATCTCTTTATTATCATATGAGTGGAAATCTTGCTCAAGTTACAAAAAGAATCAGTTCTCAAGCTATTTTGCTCTCTTTGCAATCAAACAATATAGCTCACACACTGAATAGACATAGTATATGTCCTCCTCAAGCCCTCCAAGCCTCCTATTTCCTTGCACAGTTTTTCTTGGGGTCCAGTGAAGCCATATGTGTGAATTGGCCTCATCACACTTACTAAACCTAAAGAAGTAACTGCACAATCCTCAAGGAAAGAATTCCTTCTGCATGCAAGGAATATTCACAATGGAATATTCTAGCAACTGATAGTACACTACCCCTCCATCTGATCTTAATTGGGTCTCTGTCTGATCTGACATGCATGAGTTATTTATGAGAGAATACTCAGTTATCTGAAGTGCAGTAGTTACATGCATACAAGCATTAACTAACTGAACTTACATTAATTCAACAAACTGTTTGAATTTATCTAACTCGACTTGACTCAGTTAACTAAGTCAACTAATTACAACTCAATATTACAACTCATCCTTATCTCTTTAACTGATGGATAAATTCCTCAATTAATGGAGAAACTGTTGCATGTCCCCACATAGACTTCATGTTTGATTTTCCTTAACTAATTAACTCAAGATGAAATAATTAATTATTTTACAAACAACTGCTAAGATCATATTCAAATTTTACTTCACTATTTTAGTTTAGGGACTGACTAAAATAGGAAGGCATCCCGAAATGCTATTTATAGAATACTGTTTTTAGCACTTCCATTTTTTCATCCATTGTTGCTAAGTTCAACACTGGCTGAGCTGCTATTTATAACAATGCTATTTTTAACAATTCTATTTTTAACATTTTTTGTTGCTATTTTCAACATAGACTCAACTTGCCCTGCGCACTCAGCTGCGGACTACTAGGCCTCTGCGCACTCAGTTGCAAAGCCTTCTCCTACTCTACGACCCAAAGACACGATTTACACTTGACTCAACGCTTCATCAATCCCTCAGACTCATCATGCTTCGATGTTTTTTCTACACTTAGAGCCTCGCTCTATTTATACAATCCCATGGTCCGCGGACCATGGGTAGATCTTTCAAACTGACATTACATTACAAAACCAAGGGCGGACAACCCTGTGACTCTATTATGACTTCGCGCTCCGCGCCTACAAATTGCGGAGTCTTTACAATGGACTTAATCAAAACTTGGGCTTTAAGCCCCAAAACATGCCTTTGGGGGGATTCCATGCCCAACAACCTTAAAAGTGGATATTGCAACTTATTCACAACCAGGTGAAGTCCTTATAGTGGGTGATTTCAATGCTAGAACTGCAAGTGAGCAAGGTAACATTTTTTGTTGTAAAGATGATTGCGACCCTATTTGGCTTACAGAACAGAGTAATCATTAGTGGGAAAGATTTCAGAGGACAAGGGCAACAATCTCTTTGGTGAGCAATTGCTTACTCTATGAGGGTCCTTTGATTTAGTCATTTGTAATGGCTTGACTAGATGGGCAAAGTCCGGTAATTTCACTTGCAATACTTACAATGGAGCAAGTGTAGTAGATTAAGTAATTTGCTCGCATGGTTTGTGTGAGAAAATGGAGGAAGTCTTGATTGGAGATCAGTTGTGGGGCTTAAAATCCGATCACAAGCCAATTTATTTGTGTTTTTTTTGGACTGGAAAGAAACAATTAGAGTAAAAATTTCAGCATGTTCAACAAAACCTCCCACAGGATAGAATTATTTTGACCCCAAAAAATTGTAATACCTTCAAAATGACGCTAGAGAGGCTCTTCGAGAAGGAGAAAATCACAATTCACAACCTTCATAGTCATTAATTAACACATTTAATTCAATGTGCACTTGCAAAGTGCAAAAGAGAAAAAATTGAGAATTTTGAAACAAATTTCTTTCTGGTTAATGCTTGGTTTGACGAGGAATGCAAAATGGCAAGGAGAATGTGGAAAGAATCAAACAAGGATAACATAAAACTCAAAGCTTACAAGCACTTATTAAGCAAGAAAAACATTGATTTCATGGTTTCAAGGAGGGAATAACTAATCTTCCTTGGGAAAAATAATCCCAAATAATTTTGGAAGGAGCTCCAACCGAAAAAGATACAAACTTGAAATAGTATTAAAGCTTCTAAATGGTTTGACTATGCAAGACAACTCTATGAGCAGGATCCCAAGGGTGACCCTCCCCCCTCGGTCAACACTGATACTGAACTCTTCACGGTGCAAAAGGTAGAGATGGGTATCAAGAAGTTGGGTGTTGGAAAAGCAAAAGACTTAGTTGAACTCCAAGCAGAATATCTAAAGTGGGGCTCAAAATTTTTGCACCTCACATTACAAAATTTTTCAATAACATCATACAAGAGGGGCTTCCCACAAATTGGACAACTAGTATGGAAATACCTATTTTCAAGAGCGGTGATGTCAATTATCCCTCCAATTATAGGACCATCATGATAAGCCCTTTGTTTGCAAAGCTATTTAGAAGTATGCTAGAAAACAAAATTAGCAAGTGGGCAGAAGAAAGAGATAAGGGTGCTAAAGGGCAAGCAAGTTTTAGACCTAAACATTCCACAATTGATCATTGTATAACTTTAAGGCACATCATTGAAAAAGTTTGGGAGAAAAAGGAAGAAGTCTTTTGTTGCTTTGTTGATTTGAGAAAAGCATTTGACTCGGTTCCGGGATAAGCTTTGGCACAGAATGGAGGAACTTGGGGTTCTGAAACATTTGAGAGCATCTGTGCATAGGCTGTATGAAGATGTGAAAGTCAAAGTTAGAACTTTAACAGGCATTTCTGAAAGTTTCAGAAGTGATATCGGGATCAAGCAAGGTTGTCCATTGTCTCCTACACTTTTTGGTTTATATATCGACAAGCTTGAGGAGTGGTTAAATTCACAAGGGGGTGATGGTATTTATTTGGGCAAGTTTGTTATAAGGCTTCTTTTGTATGCATATGACTTTATTATGCTTGCTAAATTGGCTCTTAGTTTGCAAGAGCACTTACTATCTCTTAAGCATTTTTGTAGAAGTGTGGAGATGCAAGTCAATATCAGCGAAATGAAAGTAGTGGTTTTCTCTAAGAAAAGAAAACATAACCAACATAAGTTCTATTCTGAAAGCAACATTTTGGAAGAAGTTACGGATTACAAATATCTCAAAATTGACTTCAACAAAAATCTAAGCTGGAATGGTTGTAGAAATAAAAGAACTTTGGGGGGGGGGTTGGAAAGCATTTTATGCTTTTCAAAATAGGTGTAGAAAGGCAGAGTTATGGGACTGTAAAACCACTCAAACTCTTTTTAGGCTTCTAGTGATTCCAATGATTCTCTATAGTTGTGAACTATGGGTCAGCAATACATCCGACATGCAATAGAGACAAATTGAGAAAATTCAGAAACATTTGATTACAAACAAATTTAATATTAAAAACGTAGTTCCTTATGCTATATTGTTAAGAGATACAGAGACTGCTCCTATTGAAGCAATTGCTATGGTGCGAGTCGTAAGGTATTTAAAAAAATTGAGCAAATGGAAGAGGGTGGATGGCCTAAGGTTGTCTTTAATGACAGATAATGCAAGAGAAAAAATACTTGGATGCAACAAAATAACAAATGGTTTAGTTAATGAGGTATTTGCTTGAACGCATGTCCCATAAAACAACAAAGAGACAAAAACTTTTGTTATGGAAAAGTTCCAAAAGTGTATTTGGGATAAGGAGTTAGGAAGAGAAAAAGTACTATATTGAAGTGTTTAATCCCACTCATAGTCATCAACCAAAAACATACATAGAGGCCAATATCTCTTGGAGAGCCAAAATTCTTATTGCTCAGTTAAGGACTAATTATCATCAACTCTGTTGTGAAACATGACGCTTTTTTATTATTCCAGAAAAGTGGAAACAAAAAAACATTTCATTTTAGAATGTGAAACCTTCAAAGACAACAAGGAAAATTATGCAGATATGCTGGTAGCTAGCTCTTGCGATAATCTATTTAGCGAGGGGTTTGTCGAGAAACTCATAGCATTTATTTTGAAGCTTCACAGAAAAAAAATCGAATACATAAAATAAATGAAGAAGCAATATGTCCCATAAACTATCTTTAACCTCGTAAACATTAAAATAATTTCTTTATTTCTTTCTATCTATATTTCCAAACATACCCTTGACTTTTCCAATGCCATTGGTATTTGTATGAGATGCCATTGGCTATATTTCGCCAAAAGAATGCACACCTAAATTTGTTTCCAGATCCGCGGTATATCTATTCTTTAGAGTGCCATTGGTAGATTATTTCAAGAGAAAACATTAGCCATAGTCTCGCAAAAAGAATCGACGGGGAAAGGCTCGAGAAGCCCTGCATACACATCTGCTACCCTGCAACCTGGTCCGTATCTATAATCACACGGTTTTTCTTTTCCCGTTTCTTTTCCCGTTGTCTTCGAAATCAGATTGGGTCTAATTTCTGCTGCTCGTGCCAATAAACAGACTATTGTTCATATTAGAGAAGTTATGGCATCCACTGAGACACCCAAGCCCAGAAACCATGGATCTACAACCTTCTTCGTGTTTCTGGATTATGTCTTCATGCTCATTTTCCTTTGTTTCCTGTGTTTTTTCCTCTTAAAGATGGTGGGCATTTAAATCTTCGTCAAATTAATTACCAATGGCTTTGAGCCAGCAGGAGCATTTTAGAAAAGGAGCAGGTTGGATTGGACACAATACATTTTGCTGGCAAATGTATAATTTCAGGCTTTTGGGTAATATTTCAATGGACACTTCAGGCTACCATTGTAGTAAACATGTCTTTTCCTGACCAGCTATGAAAGACATTTTTGGGAATTATAGAGCCTTTTCTTCCAGGTATACATAGGCATATGAAGTTGTTTGATATTTGTCGATCTGATTACAGCGATCTGATGGTGTTAGATTTGGATTATTTCGTCTCAGAATTTTGATGATAATTGTCATTGCAGGATATTGAACTAGTCTTCTTATTAGAAAAATGAAAGGACTGATCTACATTCTTTGGATTTGAAATCTGAACTTTTATTGCATGGTGTTAGGAAAGATCTATAAGGTAACTTTTTGTCATGTAGAAATTTACTTTCTGGTTGTAGGTTTTGTTAGAGAAAATGTGTTGATCTGTTTTTGTAGCTAGACGAAATTATCTTAAATGCTTCAAAATAATTTCACTCTATCATACTTTTAGGGATCTGTGTGCACCCATTTCAGGGATTTGCTGATATTTGAAGGGATCTACTAAAGAAAAATCGGGGATCGTGTGTTTGAAATTGGTTTACATTATGAATCAATGTATATTGCAGATTTGCTGTCATACTTTAAGAAATTAATTAACTAATGAATTTATCTTTATATATTTCATGTATTTATTTTCCAAGAAAAGAGATCAGTATATTCTATATTTCTGGGGAAATCAGAATCTACATATTTATGTGTCTCATCGACACTCTATTGGTCAAAGCCTCTTTGCCATCTGTAGAAGATGGAAGAGCTATTTAAAAGCTTCCTTCAATCAAAATGAACATCGAAGTGTACATCAACCATATACATTCTTT
Source organism: Pinus taeda (assembly GCA_000404065.3). Taxonomy (NCBI): domain Eukaryota; kingdom Viridiplantae; phylum Streptophyta; class Pinopsida; order Pinales; family Pinaceae; genus Pinus; species Pinus taeda. The sequence goes on along the minus strand of APFE031691603.1, from coordinate 19,182 downwards.
CTTCAAAATGACTTTATAGCCATTCCAAAAAAAAAAACAATAACGCAGTAGCTGATAGATAACTACAGAAACCTGCTTCTGCAATCTGGAATGCTTCCTTGTGTCTAGTTCTGTTTTATCGCTGGTTCCTTGGTCCATAGCTGCTTTAAGGTTGATATAGTGAATTTTGGACAGATATAAGATGCCGCCCGAATTGCAGGCGTCTGAGGAGCTTTGTCACTGGACTCCAAATACCACTGTGTGCAAATCTTATCTGAAAACACACCTGAAGGGAAACGATATCTTTATCCTGGAAAGTCATCTTATTTATGGTTAATCATGATGCCCATGCAACTCTGCATGTTAAAGCTTTGTGCTCCTTTACTTTTTTATCTTCACTCCAGCTCTTGAAACAGTCTTAGATGGATTCTCCCTCCCACTTCCCATCTTCATTGGCTAACTTCAAAGCTTCTTTCCAGATTTTCTTCCTTTGTAAGTGGACAATGAACAAGTAAGTGATCAATTCATTTTTTTCATTACTTTTGCATAGGATGCATCTACTTGGTCCCTCCCATGATCTTTTCCTATAGTTGTCCCGAGTGAGGATTTTGTTACAGATGGCTAACCATAAGAATATTCTTATTTCAGGGGACATTTTTAGCTTCCAAATGTATTTTGACCACCATAACTTATCGATTGCCGTAACTTATCTCTATCCACTTCTTCTTTAACCGTTGCCTCATAGCCCAGTTTAGCAATAAAAAGTTCCTATAGCTTTGTTTTTTGACCAAACAATATCATAATCTTCTTCTCTGGATTCTATTCCCTTGAGTTTGAGTCTGTG
>APFE031691600.1:178026-188416 GCA_000404065.3 Pinus taeda | reverse complement strand
CTAACCCAAGAATATTATAGATCTGATATGAAAATATAAGACAATGCAAATAAACCCAGAAATAATATGAAATGATTCTTTATTGATCAAACCCTTAAGGTAGGGCAACACCATACATCCTTAAGGAAGGAGAACACTCCACAAGCCATATGCCTGTTCATACAATATTCATTGACATTATTCCTTCCTCTCCTCCATGTGGAGTCTCTAGCCTCTATATAAGCCTCATACATGCAATACCATGGATCATTACCATGGTTCCCTCATACCATCCAACTAATACCATGGGCCCATTACATTGTTACTAACTACTTGTGGTCCCTTACATGATATGGGTTAACCACCTTATTTATTACTATGGCCCATCCCATTATTACATTATTACCTTGGGTACCTCCCTTGGTACCCCATATTATCCCCCCTAGGTATATAACAATAAGCATGTAGTTACTAAGTTGAAAGGTTAAGTATTGACATCATTTCATACCAGTTACCTTGAGTTACCATCCAACATGTTTGGATCCATAAATATTGGAAGTTAGTACAAATTATCTTCTTGAATTTTGATTCACGAGACACACTTCCTTAATACCCTCAACCATCAATCCCAAATATATTGTATAAATACAAAATTTTTAAAATAAGGTGTAGTGTGCATGCTTTGAAAGAAATAATTTTCACAAGATATGTTAACAAACTTTATACTCAATTAAGTTTTACAATAAGCATTCATTCAAGAATTGTAAAACTATATAACTACACTACAGAGTTTGTTGCAAAACCCTAGATTTTTCAAGGTCTTCAAGATCTATCATGTTAGGAATTGCAAATTATACCTGCATGCAAATAGATTAGCTGCAAAAAGCTTAGTGACATTATTGAAAATCATTTTATTCATTTCATTTCTTGATCTCAAGACCTAGTCTTCATATGCATTGAAATACTTCGTGTGCTACCATATCAACAATCTCTTATATGTCATATCTCTAATCTATATTTATGCAGACCCTTTTACTATATTTCAAAGGATCATTTCATGACCTAGAAGACTTAATGTTATAAACAATAGAATGCACAGATGTTATAAATACCTTTTCAATTTTTCCTATCAACAAAGATCTGATCCTTTTGTAACAAAGGTTGTCATCTTATTTTAATAAAGGTGATTCATGTCTTCATTAATCCAATTAGATTATGAACCATATAAATTTATTTGAGTTGGTCAACTTTGTTGATATAGCAGGCTTTATTGATATAGTAGATTTTTTTTTTAATATATAGGAAGAGTAGCACAATGGCTTCTTATACTTGTGCCATTGAATTTTTATCTCTTCATAGTCCTCCTTATAGAGAGATATAAACTGCTTCTTAAATTGATAAGTTTTCTCCTCACTGATTTGAGTTAAAAATACTCATCCTATAAACTTAGAGATGATCCATTTAAACTAAACCTACAGAGCTTGAATTAATATTCGAGACTTTGCATCAACAAATATATCTTGGAACAATACTACGCTCTTCATGGATCTTTAGATGATAGACTTCTGCTTAAGTGAGGGTTGTTTATGTATTATTAGTAAGGAGGTGTCTCTAAAATTTGCATCATTATTATTTTTACCATTCTGAATTAGACCAAAGAGAATCATAAAGAGAGAGATATGTCATAAAACTTGAATGCCACCATTGTGGTCACATGTTTAGATATATGCTTCTTGTACATGCTATTGTAGATCATTTTCCGAATATTTTGAGATTAAATGTAAAATTTGACACTTAATGCCACATATCGTAGGTCTAAGGTATTTATTAAGTTTTGTTCTACTTCTTTATTTTCTTAGAGTATATTAATCCACTTTGTTCAATTATTCAAAACATGATTTGACCAAGAGGCTTCAAATTACATTAAGTATTCTTCCATCTTCCTCTAAAGATCTATTGTAAACTGTAGAAGGCTTCAAATGTCATTTTTGGGTTCACATAAGTGCTCGTTCCTGTAGCTTGTATTTGCATCATAAGAGAATGTTGTCACTGTCATATATGGATCAAGTGTCCATGACTCATACAGGGTTCAAATACCTCTTGTTTAACACAGTATCAGTCTTATAAATTATATGTAGACCTCTATTAACTATAAACAATTCATATTGTAGTAGTTATTGAAACTATCTTCTCAAAATTTAAATAATTCAAAAATACTACTGCAAGTTCTGACTGTTCTGCCTAGGGTTACTGATGAGCCCTAGTATTGCAACAAGAATGTTGCAATTTCCAAGGCTACCAACTTAAATCATAAACCCAGGGTTTGTTAAAAATTAAGAGGTGTTGGCACTATATGTGAAACATGCAATGTGTCCTTCTTTCATTGATATGATGCAGTGAAGTGAATATAATGAAATGAAACCTAAACTACTTGTAGAAATGGAAGTGCTTGAAATGGAAATCTTAACCTATTGCAAGAAACAAAAGATAAGGAAAGAATACCTATTCTAATTTCGTAAAGTAAATAGCATGAACAAAATCACCATCACTATGTTCAAAAGAGATTATACCTAGTAACAAAGTTCATTAGGTGCTTCATAAAGTAATCATGAAAATCATCATTATGTCATTCAATTCATGTACCTGTCTACTAACCCTTAATTGTTGGAATGTGTTGAAGTGTTAAAAGGAAAGTCCTAAGTGGTATTTGGTCTTCCTCAATCATGATTTCAGAGCCTAAGGGCCATTATTCAAGGTTAAGAGGCAAAAATCAAGATTTTGGAGCAAATCTGACCAATTTTACATGGTGCTACATGATGCTACAAGATTAGCTTGTTTTGCTACAAGATAGGATCCATGAGCATTATGAGGGTGGTAAAGGTGATATAAATGTGGGAAAGGTTATATGAAGGTATATGAAGGCTATATGAGGCTTTTTCCAAGCTTAGAACCTCTTAGAGGCTCATCTTCAACAAAAACAAATGCACACGGTGTCCTTCAATGACCCAAAAATGTACTTTTGGTGGCATAGTTTTGAGGGTGTTGTGTAGTGAGGTGAAAGTGGTTGGCGATGGTAGGAAGAATGTCATATGATAATGATAACCCTGAAAATCAGCAATAGTACCTTCACACCACAAAAACATTATGATTTTTTCATACTTACAAAGACTAAAATACCTAATGTGTTAGCTAGTTTGTCCTCCAATTTATCTCATTGAATGATCTAGGAGGATCTTGAGACACCAAGGGGATGGACAAAGGCTCGAAATTAAAAATGGTAGAAAGGAGTAGTTGATGGCATCATTTGAAAGGGATCGTCTTCTTGATCACAATGGCGCGAACGGTTCGTCAATCTGAGCTCATATGCAAAAGATACAGCCCCTCAAAGATTGGTATGGCAGAGGAAAAATGGGGCCCCCAGTGCACCACATGGCATCCCAGTTATCACGTGGGACCCACATGGAATCTTGACACTTGGCATCCCTCCAGTGGCCTTCTAGATCTACACAAGAGAACAAAAAAAATCATTTGAAGTTATTAAATAACTATATATAAAAAGTCAAAACCCAAAAATATCTATATGAAAAAACCATATAATGGTTACACAAATACGTGGCATTACATTTCATGGTATGGAAATACATTATGGTTATAAAACCATATCACCAAAGCCCATAAAAAAACAATGAATGAAAACATCGTATGGTGGTTACAACACATATGGGCTAATACATATATTAAACCAAACCATCGCATATGATAAAGTTTGGTTGGGATATGATACGGTATGGAACCAACGGTGGATTCAAATAACGGTTGGCCAAAACCATAATATATATTAATCCATACATAAAACCGTGAACCGTTGGTATAAGTTGGGACATCCATGTACGTTGACTGCAGTGGGGCTTGGGTAAGGCGGCCACGTATGTGGTCCCGCCCACCCAAAGCCACCACGCATACCCATAAATAAATTGAACTGCCACAAATTTAATGCAGATCATTGGGAAGGGATGGGTGTGGTTTCATGAGGTATGGGCCTGCCCCCCAACCATGATATAAAATTAAAAAAAATTGTTATAAAGTGGTTGGATTATAATATTTTATATATGGTAAAACAATAAACCATATTATGGTTTAATCTGCCCAAATTTTATATAAACTGATTTTTTACCATTTGCCAAGGAGGAGATTAGCGACACGAATTTCGAGACAAGTTGGTGGACCTTGAGCACTCAGAAACACTAGTTGAACCTTGCCTGAACAAAATTTTTGCAGGAGGGTGATTTTGGTCCAGACTCAGAATTGGGCAAGTTTTATATGGATTTTGCACCTCTTGGCGACGAGAATCCATTGGCAGTGTCAGTTTCTGCAACATAGCTCTCCAATTTTCGAGTACTTTTCAGCATGGAGGTATAATGCTCTATTTTGTAAATTGATTAATGTAACTTCTTTTGATGCCATTTTTAATGAATGAAGGCCTCCCCGTTGATCGAGCAGGGCCCAGAGACGTAGTCCAGGAGGGACGAACTCTGTTATCAAGATTCTTGTCTTCTTGTCATGCTTATGTGTTTCTTCTTCTTCTTCTTACATGTGCACATTTAAGTTTCTCTTTGGTTAAGCTACAAATTGTTTATGTAATTATTTTCATGCATCTATAAACAAAAGATTACCTGGATCAAGTGGTATCAGAGCGGGTGTTTTTAGATGCGAATTTCATGTTTGTATGCTAACGAGAATCAGGCTCCGAAGAGGCGAAGGAGAATTACAGTCTTTTGATCCCGAGGCAGGGTGTGCACATCGAAGGAGAAACATGGCAGATGAAGAGGCTCGGTATGGGAAAGAGCTCAATTTTCACAAGACTTTCTATATGATGGCAGATCGTGTTGAGAAGTTGTTCTCAAAGATCGAAAAGCAGGAAAATGAAGAGGGGAAAGCTCCAAAAGGACAAGGTTCAGTACATGGAGGTGATGGGGGAGATCCACCTCCTTCTCCTTCTACAAGTGAAAGTTCTTCTTGTTCTCACCATCATAATAACTGAAATTCCAAAGATGCATCTAAGAAGCCATTTTTTAAATTAGATGTTAAATTTGATCTCCCCATGTACAATGGTGAAAGCAATGCAGAAAAGCTTAATAATTGGATTAGGCAGATTGAGATCTACTGCAGGATTTAGCAGATCATGAAGGATGAAGCAAAGATTTAGTTGGCCTCTTTGCGATTAACCAGCACCGCTCTCGTTTCGTGGGAGAGCAAAGTACAAAGTAGTAAGAATGTTGGTAATCTTTATTCCTCTTGGCCTAATTTCATTTCTACATTAAAGGCACAATTTTATCCGTTGGGTTACATGCAAAAAACTTTAATGAAATGACAGTATTTAAGGCAAGGCAAAGATCAGGATGTTCAGAGTTTTACAAAAGAATTTAGAAAGCAAGCACTAAATTTGGGTATTGCACTTGATACACCTGAAATTGTAACTAAATACATTGGATCTTTACATAATTATATTAGACATTCATTGCTATTGTTTGAACCAAGCACCATTGATGCGGCTAGGGTAAAGGCCATTCATATTGAGAACAGGGGCAAATATGACAAAGATGACCAATCAAAGAGAACGACAACAGTCAAGAGAAGGGGAGCAAAGCCCTCTTGTACCCATTGTGGGAAAGAGGGGCATGATGAAGAGAATTACTGGAAGCTGCACCATGAGCTGAGACTTCAAAGTAATGACAGAAATGGGAAACAGAAGGCCGTCACCACTGTACAACAAAGCCAAGATTCTGAGTCAGAGGAAGATGAGAAAGTCACAGCTACAGGAGTTGCATGAGGTAGGCCCGTTGACTTGGGGTCTGACTCTGATGATGAGATGAAGTTTGCAGCTCTAGGGGTCGCGACAAGAGGACCCATAGATTTGGGGTTTCATTTTGGTTATGAATCAAGGATTTCAACCAGGACATTTCCCTCAGTAGGATGCCAAGAACTTGCAGAAATTAACCACCGCATCCAAGCAGAGAATGCAGAACTAAGGAGGCTTCTACAGGAGGCGAGGGAGAAAAACCAAAGGTTGCTACGCAAGTTGCAAGCCAAGGATGGGGCCTTGGAACATCCACAACATAGCTATCGGGAGGTAAAAAGCAACTCTCCAATTTTATATGGTTTTCATGATGACGAGTTTGCTGCTTTTGAAAAACATACTACGGGGATTGGATCCAAACTAATGAAGAAAATGGGATATCAAGGAAAGGGCCTCATCACCCAAGGCCAAGGCATCATAAACCCCATCAAAGTCAAGGAGTTGTTGCTTTATGTAGGACTCAGATACATCCAAAAGGAGATGGGGAGAAAATTTGATATGGCCAGTAACCAACCAATGACAGATGATGAAATTCCTTACTCATAATCCAGCGATAGTGAAGGCTCCATGAACACCTTTCGAAGGAACACCAAGGGGAAGTGCCCCAAGACAGCCCTGAAGGTTTGGAGTAGAAAGAATCATTGTAGTCATTGTAACAAAGAGGGACATGAGCAAACCACGTGTCCGATGCTCCATGTTCCAAAAACATCACCAGAGGAGCCGAAAGATGAACATGTTTAAGAGATGAATTTGCACGAGTCATGATGGTCTACTTTGTTAAGATGGTTTGTTTAGGAGTAGTAGCTTGTTATGGCCACCATTGTGAATCATATGTTGCAATGTAAAAATGATGGCGTGTTTCCCATCACTTCAAGATGCAACAATGATATTTTGGCCTTTCCTTATTAGTATTTGAGGCATTAATTACTTTTTATGTAATCCTTGGCCAATGAGTGTGTGCTATGAACTCTTGGCAAGGAGGGGTTGTTGAGTCATGTGTGGTTTTCATGATTGCAAGAATGTACCAGTTTCACATGTAGGAAATTGGTAGTGTGCTAATGCTTTTGGAGGACCAAAAGCTCCTCAGTGGGAGGATTGATCCAGGAGGATCTTGAGACACCAAGGGGATGGATAAAGGCTTTAAATTCAAAATGGTAGAAAGGAGTAGTTGATGGCATCAATTGAAAGGGCTTGTCTTCCTGATCGTGATGGCGCGAACAATTCGTCAATCTGAGCTCGTATGCAAAAGATAGAGCCCCTCAAAGATTGGTAGGGCAGAGGAAACATGGGGCCCACAATGTGCCACATGGCATCCCAGTCAGCACGTGGGACCCACATGGCAGATTGACACTTGTCATCCCTCCAGTGGCCTTTTAGACCTACAAAAGAGAACAAAAAAAATCATTTAACGTTATTAAATAACTATATAACAAAATTTGTTTTATAGTTATTAAAATAACTATATATGAAAAGTCAAAACCCAAAAATATCTATATGAAAAAACCATATAATGGTTACACAAATACGTGGCATTACATTTCATGGTATGGAAATACATTATGGTTATGAAACCATATCACCAAAGCCCATAAAAAACAATGAATGAAAACAACGTATGGTGGTTACAACCCATATGGGTTAATATGTATATTAAACGAAACCATTGCATATGATAAAGTTTGGTTGGGATATGATACGGTATGGAACCAACGGTGGATTCAAATAACGGTTGGCCAAAACCATAATATATATTAATCCATACATAAAATCGTGAACCGTTGGTATAAGTTGGGACATCCATGTACATTGACTGCGGTGGGGCTTGGGTAAGGCGGCCATGTATGTGGTCCTGCCACCCAAAGCCACCACGCATACCCATAAATAAATCGAACTGCCACGAATTCAATGCAGATCATTGGGAAGGGATGGGTGTGGTCCCATGAGGTACAGGCCCACCCCCAACCATGATATAAGATTAAAAAAATTTGTTATAAAGTGGTTGGATTATAATATTTTATATATGGTAAAACAATAAACCATATTATGGTTTAATCCGCCCAAATTTTATATAAACTGATTTTTTACCATTTGTCAAGGAGGAGATCAGCAGCAAGAATTTCGAGACAAGGTTGTGGAACCTTGAGCACTCAGAAACACTAGTGGAACTTTCCCTGAACAGAGATTTTGCAGGAGGGTGATTTTGGTCCAGATTCAGAATTGGGCAAGTTTTATATGGATTTTGCACCTCTCGGCGACAGGAATCCATTGGCAGTGCCAGTTTCTGCAACAGAGCTCTCCAATTTTCGGGCACTTTTCAGCATGGAGGTATAATGCTCCATTTTGTAAATTGATGAATGTAACTTCTTTTGATGCCATTTTTAATGAATGAAGGCCTCCCCATTGATCGACCAGGGCCCGGAGACGTAGTCCAAGAGGGACGAACTCCATTTCAAGTGTTGGTACCATTCCATTAACCTCTTTTTCTTCTAAAAACATCATCATTTGTCTATCTTTTCCCTCCATAGACCCCTTTACATCCATCGAAATTGATTAGTTAATAGCATTATAGTTGTTAGTTTGCATTAAAGTTAATTTATGAATTTTCATGTTAGAAATTAGGAATTTTCAACAAAAAGGTTACAGGAAGACATAACATCCTGTAAATGGTTTATCATTTGACACGTGGCATGACAGGCAAGCCAAAGCAGTGGATAGGAATGAGCTCCTGAATGTACATGCATGGAGAAAAATCGATTTTACAGCAGATCAAAAGCTCCTACTTATGCGGTCAACGTTGGGTCAAACCCCAGCCTTTTGGTTACAAAGGCAGTGAAAGTCATGGTTTCCAAACCGGTTTTGTTTTGTCTTTTTGGAAATCGGTTCATATTAGAATGACCACAAATCACTCCACTGTAAAAGCAAAAACACCTGCTTAAATGAATGTGCATTCGATTCAAGATAGGAAGGCAGATAAAGACTCTGTATTATTTTTGTTTCAAGAACAAGTTACGATTATCCCTGTGTATTATTTTGAGAACTGAATTCATATATGTGATTGCAATCTTCAACGTTTGAATATAATTACGATTTTACTCCAGTATTGTCTATGCGTTAATACTCTCGATTGATTGAGTTCATTCCAGTGTACCACTGAAACGTGGACGGGCCCTGCGTGGATTAGTATACTGTTCATTTCATTTCCATAGCTTTTGAATTTACATAGAACGCATATTGTTAATGTTATTTCCATGCTCATGATTTTTTCAATTTGATTACATTTCCCACAAATGGTATTTATGGTGATCGATTAAAGATTTTATCGTTAGATCACTGAACCAGGTCTTGTAAGAGATTTGATCCAGCGTTATATTTTAAAGCATTTCCATAAACTTCGTTTGTTTATGTATTTAAAGTTCAGTGTGTTTTTTATTTCTTTATGCATGCTTCAGTGTTAACTAGACAAAGTTTTGTACACAACATCGTTGTAAGGGGATTAAAATCTCAGTCTAGCTATACTTTGTATCCTTAGGACAGTTAGATAACCTAGGTGATCTGAGTGTTAAGGTGAAGGGAAACATATCTCAACCTTCTATAAAGAAGTATTGTCGCCTATCACAACAAACGCTTAGTTAGGAATCCTTTATGTATATAGATTTTAGACGCATGCCTCGAAGTTTACTTACCCTGGTCGATAATAAATCTAGTCTGATATAGCACCCTAGATTGGCCACTACATTTTGGCACCGTTTCTGGGGAGGCGTAGTTAGAGGATTTCGAAAAAAATCAATCAAAATATAAAAAATTTTAAATAAAAAAAAACAAACCAAAAACACAACATATATTTGACTGTCACTTTTGAAATCATGTTTGCTTATGCCTAGATCTAGAGATAGTAGAGGCAGATTGACAAAAACCCCCCATCCAAAAACTAACCTATCACCAGGAGCAGACTCTTTGGGAAAAACTGAACACACAACACGAGCTGAGGAAACCACCAAACAAATATTAGAGGATAAACACAAATCATGCCAAAGACTTACACTTATTGAGAGACAAATCTTATTGGCACATGAATCTCAGAAGAAACATCTCCCTGAATCTTCTGCAAAGAGAGAAAGTAGAAAAATAACTCAACAATCTCTAGAACAAGTCTTTGGAACGAGTGATACCGAACAAACAATCAAATCACCAGAGGAATCTACAAAAATGGCTGAGGAAGGAGGAGGATCAGCAAGAAGACCCACCCCTGACCAACAACAAAATCAAGGAGAGGAGGAAGAATCAACTTTTAAATTTCCTATCCACGAACTAGAAGAAAACCATGATGAGGAAATAAAAATGAAAAACATACCTCCTTCTGTGTTACCAAACTTTTATGGCATGGCTTCAGAGGATCCAGATTCATTCTTGTTTGAGTTTGACATTGTATGTCGAACATATGGTTACACAGATGATGCCCATAGGCTTAGACTATTTCCAGCAACATTAAAGGCATCAGCACTAAAATGGTTTATGGGACTTGGTGAGCATGCAATCACTGATTGGGATGGCATG
>APFE031691600.1:81450-162697 GCA_000404065.3 Pinus taeda | reverse complement strand
TATGCCTATCAGCAAACATAGATTATTAAACATTGCACTTAAAGAATAGAAGCTTCCTGGGATAAAATAGTCATTTATATTTTTCATTTATAGAATAAGTCCTTCATTTATTATCACTTGTTAAAAAACCAATCATTCATTCACCCCCTTTCTGTTCACTATTGGGAAACTGGTCCCATTATATCCAGTCGGAGCTACCATCCCAAACGGAAAAGGAGTTGTATTAAGGTCCGGACCAGGTGGTTATCCCCTGATGTTGATGTAACGATTTTCGGGGCATCAACAGTTCCCAACAGGAGGAATCTTTATTTAATGACAAGGAACACATTCCTAGATTTTCTCAATCAGTGAAGCTCCATAATTTGTTCAATAATTTCATAATATCTTATTAATTTATTATCCAATCTTGGTCCATCCTCTAGTAGGGTGCAAGTACCTATATTATCTTATTACAAATTTACTCAATATTCTCTCACTATTATGCAAAAATAAATAATAGTAGGCACATAATATGCAATAATCTCTAAACCTTCCTAAGAACACATTAAAGACAAAAAGAACATCATTTAAGGTAAAAAAACATTATTTAAGTGTAGAAGGAGAGATTTAATATAGCCTTTATGCACCTGAGAAAGGTTATATAGGCCTTAATTTGTGTCTAACTTGGAGGCCCATCATACCCCCCACTGAAATTGTTGCTTATCCCCTAAGAAATATAATCATGTTCCTTGCTTTGTTATTTTGTTTGTTTCTACATTTATTGCTCCTTGTGATTCTCTAGTTGTTGTTCTACATGTTGATATAGAATTTGCACATCTCTTCTACAATCTCAGGAGGAATTCTTGGCACTCATTTCCTCATGTCTATATTCTTTGTTCCAGTGCACTCTTGTAGGTAAAATGGTGATCTTGTTGATATCATTTTGATTCCTTAGGTTGAATTTAAATTCCAATGCAAGTTCATCATCATACCCATTTACTTTTTGAAGGAACACCATCTAACAATATATTTTTTTGATAGTATTGTGTCCAAGTTGAGGAAAGAAAAATTCAACATAAACCTCTACCTTATTCAACACACCATGCTCATCTAATCCAAATGTTTTTCTTAGTGGAATTCAAACTGTAAATTTGCAGAGTGTTTTTTTTAATGAATATGGTGTTTTTGGAAGAATTATACCAAATGTTGGAGAGGAGGACTATTTACTTACATTTCCTCTTAATATTTCCTTGCATATCGAGGCTCTAGTAGCTTTCTATGTGAAATTGACCTTCCTGTAGCATTTTGTCTGCATCTTGTAGAAAATTGTCTCAATCATCTAGAAGTTTGTTCTAATCCTGTAGGAGCTTGTTCTGATCCTATAGCACACAACCCAAATCCCGCAGCAGCTAATGTTCGCATAACAAGAGGTGGTGTGTACACCTTTTTATTCTTTTTGTTTTTCATTTTTTTCTCTTTTTTCATTGCATGCAAAATAAACTCAGAGTGCTTCAAGTTAACAGAGCTAGCCCCACCTACCCCTTCGCATTCCTTGTCCTCTATCATGACTAAATGATAACAATCCAGTTTCTCAAGTCTTTTTCACTTTTGTCTTGTTAGTCACCCACACATGTGGACAATGTGGTTGAAAAGTGAAGTTAACAACTAGATAAGGTCGAGGTTTCTCTGTTACTAATTTTGGCTATAAAGAACATTTTCCTTCATACACTTGCAACACTTTTTTGAGCTAAAATAAGTCTATAGGAGAGGTTTTACAGATTGCATACTTGGGCCTTACCATTAATTTGTTTTTTCAGGTGATATTGAGGCTGTTGATATGATTGTTGAAGCTGCCTTTAGTGCTTCTAAATTTGATGTGATGATCACTTGATGTTTGCATGTTGTTGGCTTCTTGAGATTCCATCTTCTTATGCTCATTTCACCATGATATAGTCCTTATTTTGAACAAAATAGTTTTTTAGATATTTAAGATAGTGAAGTTTGTTGATGCAAGTTCTTCAAATGGTGGATCGATCTACTATTTTTGGATATGAACAATGAACCTGTAGCAGATCCTCAAGAGTTGTGTGGCTTCCCAATATCACGGAGATGGTCCCTCAATGTTTCAGGATAGCTAAGAATTCATTTTGTTGTAGTCAAGTGCATCCAACTGTGGCTTTGTAGGGTTTGTGCATGCTGCTATAAGATTGGATTGTTTCCTGTAGCAGTCATAGATTCCCCTCCAAGACCATAATAATCTTCATGAAATGCATTCAGAAGCTCTGATAATTCATGGTGAGATCATGGATAGGGACTAGAAACTTTGGTGGTGGTGAAAATGGTTTTTTTTTGACAAATATGAATTTTTGGATGGACAAGTGACTAAATGGTGTGGAGGATGGATGATTGAGATGTGGTAAATTTATTTTTTCATTCCAAAAAAGAAAACATAAGATTTGACCCATCTCTCTATGTCAATCAAAATCCTGTTGCAATTGTGGTCAATATTGTAGCACTATAGGACAATCATGTAGCAGACTTGTTTAATCCATATTTCTCAAATTGTAGATTGGATTTACCTAAAAAAAAAATAGCATGTTTCGATCATCCTTATGAATCTCCCCATAAATCGTATTAGCTAATGTATGCATGAATCACGAGAAAAAAATAAAAATGGTTGTAGGTGATGACAGTCAATTTCTAAAAAAATATGCACTATAATTTGCTAAAATTTCTTGAGCATGTTAATATCATCCCTAGGCATCTCCCCATGAAATAGATCAGCCAATGGATACATAGTTTTCAAGATATGGGTAAAACAATTTCTTGCTTGTGTTGTTTTGCAATATTGTAGAAACACAAAAATTTCCTGTAGCAACTATAGGACAACGAGTAAATTGAATGGAAAAGGCTTGGGAATGATGGGTGAAGGTTGGAAATAGAAGAGGGCGATGGATTCACATGGTCTTGGTCCTTCTTGAGAATTTTTCATAGAAGGTAAGAAGCTCAAGGTTGATTTTTTTTTACTTTTTGCTTGCCTCACTACTCATTTTTTTTTCTCTTTTTGTGGCACTGTCCTATTTCTTTTCCTTATGCAGGTGGAGGAGTACCTACATGCAAACAAATAGATGTAACTTGAATAAGAGAAAAAAAAAACTTTCATTTTTCCCCTTTCTTTCTCTTTTTATTCATTTTTTTCTTTAGGCCTACTAGCTACCTAAGTGAGGTTTTCAACTAGTAGGTCTGCTTGGGTGTCTCAAAAGAGGTTTTCACCTAGGATATTATTTATTATTTTTATTTTTTTCCAGCTCATTGATTGCCTCATGGAGGTTTTCAATCAATGAGCCAATCTCGAGAACCTCAAAGGAGGTTTTCACCTGAGATTTTATTTTTTCAGTTTTCTTTTCCTTTTTTTCTCTTTTTCCATTTTTTATTTCTTTTTTTATATCCTACCCTACTTGAAAAAATAAAATCTATTTTAAGTATAAGAATACTTCCAATGGAGCCATGTATGTACCAAGAAGACAAATACACTCATATGCATGTTTGAAAGATGTGATTTGAGATATACGAACGTGTGAGAGATGAACTTCTTTGATTGAGATGAGATCAAGAATTGTTGAAGAATAGCATGATTCTACAACTTGATGATTGTCTAGAACCAAATTTGAATATAGTTGTGATGCCCTTAGTTCACTTGATCATTTAGATCATCCTGTTCATCTTCTTCTTCCATGAAATTCAAATCTTCTTCTTTTTGTTGATTATTCTCTTGAACGCATAGAGGAAATGATGGTAATCATAATGGAACTTTCTCAATATTTGATTCTAGTGTCTGCTTTCCATCAAATGTAGTCCATGATTCTTTGGTCTCCTCATTTGATTATATATATATATATTATATATATATATATATATATATATATATATATATGTTTTCCTTCAATGACCTCAAGAGAATATATTCTTTGCAATAATCTTCCTAATCTAAGGTGAATACTATTCAGATCAAGAGGATTTGTTTGTAATTATTGTAACTTAGCATTGTAAGTGAGTTGAGCTACTTTATTGATTGGGTTTAGAAATGGTGGTATAGGTAGTTGAATAGGAGTGGACCATTGAGATGGATGTGGTTGAGGCTCTGGTTCTAGTGGAGGTGGATGGTGAGGATATTATGGAGTTAGGTATGGAGGATATTGAGGAAAATATTGAGGATATTATGGATTTCCCCCATAAGGTCCTTGCAAAACTTGTTACCAAGATTGGCTTTGGGGTTGAGATGGACAAGGTTTCTAGGGAAAGGGTGTGTTTCAATTACTTTGAGATGAATATGCATAACCTTGAAATTGTGAACTCTTGCATCATATTGGGTTGACTAGGCTTCCATGGTCTTCTTGGAGCTACATAACAAAGTTATTTTGGTGATTGACTTGCTCCACTGTCCTCCTGGTAAACATCCTTCAACCTTGGTAATGATGGGAAATATTTAGTAGCACGTGATTCTGCATGGATAACACAAATATCAACATACTCTTTTTGCTCATTTTTCATTCTTAATATTTCTACTGTTCACTTAGATTGCTAAGATTTTTTTTTTTAAGTTATATAGCAAATTACCAAATTCAACTTGACCAATATTGATGCCGATTTACTTACTCTTGCCCTTCCTCTTGATACGTGCTTGCATATTTCACAAATTTCTTGAAATGATAATTGGTATACATCACCTTTACTCATGAGATCAAGGAGATCAATTCACTCATCCCTAATTGTTCTAAGTAAGAGGGTTTTTAGTGTGTCATATCCTTAATGATGTAATTTTCCTCTCTTAATATTATACATAAATGTCTCTATTAGACCCTCAAGGCTCTCATCTTTTGTTTGAGTCATCCTAAATATTTATTCTTTAAGATCACGATCTTTATATTTTTCTAGAAATATCTTTTGCATATCATTCCATGATATTATTAAATTAGTCTCTAAAATCATGAACCATTTAAGAGCTCTATCACTCAGTGTTGCTGGAAGCCATATCAATTTTTGTGTGTTTAATAAGTAACCATAAGATATACAAAGTGTTTCAAATTCAAAGAGAAAGGTTTCTGGATCCTTTGACCTCGTACCATGGAAGTTGGGAAGGAAATATGGAGGGATTTTGTTCATATGAAAACTTATATTAGTATCTTGAATGGGAAATCCAAGAGGATCTTCCTCATTGTCATCATATCCATCCATTTCTTCTATCTTCTTTTCCACCTCTTCTTCTTGTACCTGTAAAGGGTGGTGATGTAGTTCTTACTACACCATGTGGTCAACTGAGGGTGTTTTGGTGTTGGAGAAGTATTTTTTATATTTTCATACAAAAAATTTGAATAAGAATGCTAATGCAATACAACATGCCTATTTTTTATGTTGTAAAATGTAAAAGAAATGAACCAACTAGGGAAGTAAACAATGCATGCTTTGACACCTCCCTAGCAACAGTGCCAAAAAGTGATGAGCCCTGGTATTGCAACAAGAATGCTACAACTCCCAAGGCTACCAACCTAAATTATCAACTTGAGGTTCGTACAAAATTAAGAGTTGTTAGCACTATTTTTGTAACATGCAATATGTCCTTCTTTTGTTGATCTATTGTACTGAAGTGAATATCATGAAATCAAACCTAAACTAATTGCAGAAATGGAAACGCTTGAAATGGAAACCTTAACCTATTGTAGGAAACAAAAGACAAGGAAATAAAATCTATTCTAATTGCATAAAGTAAAGAGCATGAACAAAATATCCATCACTGCGTTTAAAATAGATTAGACCTAGTAACATATTTCATTAGGTGCTTCATAAAGTATTCATGAAAATCATTACTATGTCATTCAATTCATGAACTTGTCTACTAACCCTTAATTGTTGGAATGTGTTGGTAAAAAGGAAAGTCCAAATTGGTATTTAATGGTCTTAAACAATCATGGTTTTAGAGCATAAGGGTCATTATTCAATGTTAAGAGGGAAAAATCAAGCTTAGGAGCAAATCTGGCTAAGTTTACACGGTGCTACAGGATTGCTACAAGATTGCCCTATTTTGCTACAGAATTGGATCCGTGAGCATTATGAGGGAGGTAAAGGTGATATAAAGGTTAGAAAAGGTAGATTAAGGTATATGAAGGTTTTATGAGGATTTTTCCAAGCTTATAACCTCTTAAAGGTCCATCTTCCACAAAAACAAATGCACACGTTGTCCTTTAATGACCCAAATATGTACTTTCAGTGGAAGAGTTTTGAGGGCATTGTGTAGTGAGGATAAATAATTTGGTGATGGTAGGAGGAGTTTAGAATGGAAATTATAATCCTATAAATAAACTTTAGTACTTGCAAAGACTAAAATACCTAGTGTGCCAGCTAGTCTATCCTCCAATTTATCTCAATGAATGACCAAGAAAATTGAATGAAAATGAGATGGGGTTAATTTTGTTATTAATTATGATGTCCTTAGACTCCAATACAAGTGGAAGCCCTCAAAAGTACCCTTTTTAAGATGTCCTAAAAAATAGCAGAAATGACTAGTCCAAAACTAGAAATTCAAGAATCAGTGAGCTAGTTAACCTACCAAATTCCTAACTTGATCAAGTGAAAATAATATGGGGTAATTTTTTTTTATTAACTTAAAATTTTTTAGGACTAAATACAAGTAGAATCAAATCAAAATATCTTTTTTAACATGTGCTAAAAAATAACAGAAAATTACTACTATTTTGATACAAGTGACTTCCAAAAATTCCAAAATTGCGAACTAGTAAACCAATCCAAGTAGTTCAATGATGAATATGAAATTTCAAAACTATTATAAGGATGCATCATGTTTGTGACTCTGTAAATAAACTGCATAAAAACTCACTTCAATAATTTAACCAATATAACCTACAACAAAGGAAGCATGAACACTAAATGTTGAAATAAGAGATGCAAGTGAAAAAAGATATTCAAAGAAAATAAAGAAATTGTACAATAGGGCTCGTAGGCTCCTAGAATGGCCAAGGCTAAGGATACCCAAAGTCCTATGAAGGAAAACAAGCTTTAGAATCTAAAAATGACACCAAACTTCATTATTTGAATCAATCCAAGTACATCCATGCTAGAAATGAAAGTGGAGCTGCTAAATAACAAGTTTTCTGCACAAGAGGACTAAGAAATACATTCCTCTAGAGGAAAATTCTAATTGATACTTATACAAATTGATGGGGAAACATACTCCTTGAAATAAGACATCTTTCCCCTCCAAAATCCTTCAAAACATGGATATGGTTCCCAAGGAATCTTCATTTAATGATAGGGAACACATTCTTAGATTTTCTCAATCAGTGAAGCTCTAGAATTTGTTCAATAATTTCATAATATATTGTTGATTTATTATCCAATCTTGGTCATATTGTAGTCTGGTGCAAGTCGCTATATTATCTCATTCATAATTTACTCAATATTCTCTCAATTTTCTGAAAAAATAAATAATATTAGGCACAAAATATGCAATTATCTATAAGCCTTCCTAAGAACATATTAAAGCTAAAAAAACATTATGAAGTGTAGGAGATATTTAAATAGCCTTTATGCACCTAATAAGGGTTATATGAGCCTTAATTTGTGTCTAATTTGGAGGCCCATCAGTTACCATAATTTATTTTCATGTCACAAAACTATAGAGACTTTGCAGAACTTCACTAGCCTTCTTTTCATGTTTTAGCAAGTGCATATTGTCTTACTACTAAAATTTGTTTTTAACTATATTTAAGATAGAAATACAATTAGAGAAAGAATGTCAATTTCAGACCTTTCCATAGATTTGTAGAGCTAGAACAAGGAGTATACTACAAACCTTCGCATATTGTCCTTTATACAAAATAATATCCTTAAGACAATATATGTCTCATAGTTCTCATATAATCACAAAGTACCACATAATTTGTATGGTACTTCACAGAGACCAATTTCATGTACTTTTAAATAATAAACTTCAGTCTCCTATGGATGTCATCAAGGTGGAAGGATTAGACATAACAGGTAGCAAAGTACTTACATGTAAAAGAGAAGAAGTTGTTGTGATGATCCCTTTCAAACATAAGTGATGATTGATGCTTAGAGTTTTTCTCCTTTTTCCTTGTAATTGTGGCAATGATAGCTTCAAAGATTCTTCAAATAAGACAATGAACCCAAGTCACCCCTCCAAGCCTCTTCCACCAAGTCAAAGTCAACAAAGTCAACATTGGTCAAATTTCTAAATTCTGATCATCCCCTAAAAATTCAACCCCTAAAATTTCATCTTTGTAACAACTCTGAAAAACCCTAGAGAATACTCACACACATGGAAATATTAGGGAAGAAAACAATAATTTCTCTCTACTTTTCCTTCTGTTTCTCTCTCCTTTGACTTCATTGATTTTACTCATCTTGCTTGCACATAAATCAATGTGCTTACCAAACTGTGGAGCACATGTGCCAATATATAGTTGTTCTACCATATGAAGAGACACAACTTATGGGCTAACTGACTTGGTATTGTGAAGACACATTGAATCAATAATAAATTTCTTTTCTTTTCTTTCAAAATGTCCAAAAGGGACTTTGACTCAATGACTCATAATAAATTTTCTTTTTGACTCAAATGACCCTACAAGCATGAAGAAAATGCTTTTACTAATGACAATAATACTAATACTAATTTCTTTTCTTATTTTGGCTTTTATATGAAATACATATTGGTACAAGTATAATGATAATTATGAAGATCGAACCTAATTACATTTCCAACAACTAAAAGACCTAGGGATGAAACTAGGGTTTCAGACCTAGGGCTTGTAAAATATCTCAAACTAGCCAATAAATCTCAATAGTTTTCAAGGGAAATTATTTGCTAGGGAAGGCCAAATTTCGGGCTAATGTGCCTCTTGCTTTCAGGAAATTGTCGTGGCTTCCTGTACATAATTTTTGGAACAATGAAAGGCACAAGAAACACATCAAAATATGATAATAAACTATTTATCTTCTCTAAGTATTAAATGGTTGGAAAGATTGTTAACTCAACAAATCAAAAAAGTTGAATTAAGATGTTTTATATATAATGTGGATTTTATGTTGACTAAAGGATTGAAGGGAACTCATCACTTACATAATTTGAGACAAAAATTTCTTTGCCTTGATTATTCAATAAATTTTACAATTTTACCAGATTTATTTTCTTTTATTTCACTACTTCCAAGAATGTTTACGACATGAAAATAAAATGTTTTCTTTATTTCACTACTTCCATGAATGTTTACGACACGAAAATAAAATGTTTTCTTTCGCTAAAGATGTATTTCGGAAATGTTGGTAAGGGTTTAAAATAGGGTAGGAGATTATTTGTTTAAATAATTGAAATAACTTAATGTGTGATTGATTATTTGTTTAGATAATTGAAATAACTTTTATTTTGTTGAAATATGTAGTATGGGGGACATGACCACAATGATCCCGATTGGTTTGATGAAGATGATTTGTTCATTTCTGCCGACCCAATCGTAACAATCAATAAGCTTATGGTTAGAATGAACAAAGAAGTTGTTCATTTGATTTTCATTAGAGATGAAACTCCTGAGATTAAAGATAGGATTAAAAAATTCAACCAAAATCTTCAAAGATATCAAGTAATAACATATTTTAAAGTGATTTTTTTATGGCATAAGTTCAATTATATATATATATTATATTATATATATATCTATATAATACACACACACACATTATCTAATTGAAAAAGTATTTTCTTTCTTATATATGATTTTTTGGCAGAGATCACTCTACAACATACGACCACCACAAGCAAACTTTCAATGGAAAAGAATGTCATACATGAGGATCCTCTACCAGAAAAGGAGCACAGGGATCCATTCTAATAGTGTTGACTATTGCACGAGGTAAATAATTACATTGCAAATGTATTTTTTAGTATTAATGAACTACTTCAATGATATTTCCTTTGAATGAATTCTTTGAATCATTGAGTAGCCTCACCTTTTCTTCATATAGAAAGAGGATTACAATTAAAAAAATTTAATTGGAAACGGCATTTACATTATAACTTTTCTTGTTTCAACTCGAGAACATGTAGAGGATGAGATTACACAAGAAGAGGAACATATTTCCGCATATGAAGCTACTCTTCTTACCTCCACTACTGAAGCACGTAAATAAAACTCTAATGCTAATTTTATTAATGAAATACTTATAATAATAATAACAAAAAATATCGATTTAAAATTTATTTCTTGTTACAGCTGATGATACAAGCAGGTTTGTGGAAGCCTCCGCGACATCATGAGTACATGACTAATTTGTCAAAAATAAAGAAAAAGAAAAAGAAATGGATGTACTAGTTATATCATTAGAAACATCACATACCATATTATGAAAACATAGTTTTGATGATAAAATTTATTGAGATGAAGTATTTTGTGTCTACGATTAATTAATGAATGAATGAATGTTATGTGTTAATGAATGATTGCTATATGTTTCTTTATGTACAAAATCACATATGTTTATTTATCAATTTTGTTTTTTAGCTAGTGTGTATGCATGAACCTTAATGTGTTTCTATCAAACTTTTTATAGTAGATAAATTGGGAACTAGGAAATGGAGAGTAATGTGGGGGTATGGGGGAAGGGTCATAAGAGCTTCCACCTTCACATGGTTGGCCATGTTTAGTAGGGAATAATTTAGGAATTGGATAGTCTCATAGAAAACCTCCCTCGTTGCAACATAGGAACAACTAAGTCCCTCGTTCCAACATACTAACAACTAAGTCAATGTTGACTTCACTGTTGCTCTATCAAATCCATGAATGTTTGCTCCAAGATTAGACTACTCCAATAAATTATTCTTGAAACCAAGAGGAGCTCATTTGGGTATTCATGTACCTCAGTCTTGTCTATTTTTTTATTTAGTCATCAAAATTTTTCTTAATTTATTTTATTATTTTGCTTATTCTTTATCTATATTTAACATATTTTATGTGCATTGCAAGTTTTATTAGTCTAGAAAGTTTTCATCCACAACGTAACATGGCTAGAAAGAAAGTGGACAAATTGCTCCTCTTGAGTAGCCATTCCCTATCAAGTGTGCACCCCACCTTTTGCATTTCATAAAATATATCTAAATAGTGTGTTTAATGTGTGATTGTGTTATTCTTATTCTTATGTTTTAGATTTTTTAGTATCTCTTTTCTTGCAAAAGTTTATCAAACTCTTGAAATCTTCAAGTACTGTATCTTGTTGTTG
The DNA here is from genome assembly GCA_000404065.3 of Pinus taeda. NCBI lineage: Eukaryota > Viridiplantae > Streptophyta > Pinopsida > Pinales > Pinaceae > Pinus > Pinus taeda. The sequence goes on along the minus strand of APFE031691600.1, from coordinate 151,411 downwards.
AAATTCCAATGCAAGGGATAATTTCTTATCATGATAATTACTTGTGACAGAGATGTGCATTTTTTTCTCTTAGTATTCATTTCGTTTAGTTAAGTCATCAAACAATTATACATTAATAATTTAGCCATTCAAATAGAGTTCATAATGCACAAGAAATCAGAGACAAGAGACACTAGAAATTAGGCCAAAGGCCAAGGAAAAACCCACAAGGGGAAACCTAGCAATCCTTACCTTATAGAATTTTTCTTCATCAAGAGAAATCTAATTCCTATATAAACTGATTAGTAGTAGTCAACTTTTCTTCTCTAAAGTATCTAGTCACTACTTGAACTTGTGACCTAATTCTAGTCTTGCTTACAAAGGCAATAAATTGAATGCCTTCCTCTAAGGACACTAACCCAGCATGGTGTCAAATCATAGTTTCTTCAAACTTATTTAAAGAGACATAGATCAACTCCTTGCAATGTAGGATTTTATACTATACTTATAATGTCATAGATTCAAACCATTCTTCATATTTCAAATACCAATCACTTATGCTCATATCTCAATAAGAGGCTTGATCATCCACGGTTTACTAGAAATAGTAGATCCCCTATTCGAGCTCCCATCTTGCCATGGCTTCGGTTACAGATCAATGCAATGGATCAGTCATAGATTTATAGCCCAATACAATCATCACAGATTCATAAGTTGGTCCACCTCCGCCAGCATAGACAGGCTGGTAGATCATCACTTTGGTCTATACAGATAGAGAGATGGGTAGGGTTAGGCTATAAACCAGGGAAATCTTATCCCACCTAGGCTTGATAACCTCTATTCACTAACCCAAAATAAAAGAAGGGTATAGAATATCACACACACACACATACATATCTTCTAGGAAAAACCAAAACACATGGTTAAAAATTTGATAAATTTATGGTATAAGTCAATTAACTTTGTTAAGAACACCAAGAGCCTATAATCAAATTCCTATGTTAAACTAAGCCTTTACACAATCCATTCCATGATAATTTAAGCATATAATTCTTTGCCTCCCTATCTCACTTCACCATACACTCCCACACTCCTAATTTAGGTGCTACCTACACCCGCTTCAATGCCTACATACTTAGACAGACAAGCGGTAACCTAGAATGTATTGAGCTACACCACTCACACAAATCCCTTAGGAAATATTAAATTGGTGCCCCCATTTCTTAATGTTAATGTTTTTGTGGGTGCTCCTCAGGAACAAAAAAATATATCCCAAATCCATACTGTAATCTTGAATGGGATAATATGCAAAAAAATGGTACAAAAATGAAGTAATGACATGCTAAATAAAGGCAAGTTCCTCATAACCAACCTCAGCATAATACTACCAATCAGAACTGGAACTGCCATTTCCAAAGGACAAATTGATAGTGGAATACTAGACCTAATAATTGAGGTGTTCCCCACCATACCGACAATGCAAACTAGGCAGGATCAAGATGGGATCCCAGTTACCTAGGTGAATAAAGAAGTGGATGTTAGATTTACTAAGAAGTGAAATTCCACTATCCAGATTAAGTGGTATTAACAACACTTAATTTTGATCCAACGACACTTGAACCAATCCTGTACATAGCACGCCTTTAGGTCGAGCACTCAACCGACTATTGCTACTATCTTCCTCTCCCAATCAATAGTTTGAGTGCAAATCAGATGCATGTTGAATACAAAGTAATCTCCCATTCATGTATATTGTAATTCCCTTTGGGAACAAATATACAAGATTAATTATGGGAGAATATGTAATAGTTTTTTTTTAAATCTCATATACTATATTTAATTAACATTGAATTTGCATTGCATAACAAGCTGCTCAAAGTGTCATGGCCTACTAGTATGTAAACTAGATCAATGCAACATAATAGGATTGAGCATACCTCCATTAAAACTATCAAAATATTCATAAGAGGTATATAAAAACAAAACCAAAGTATGCATTTCTCCACCCTATAGACTAACTTAACAAGAAATAAAAACTAGAGCCCACAAGCTAAGAAAAAATGACATAACAAGCTAACATCAACATCATCGATATTTTGACATCATTTCCATCTAAATGTTGTCATAATTATGGAAGATTCGTCGAAAAAAATTTGCAAGCATGTTGGTCTTGTGATGACCCTTCTGATGATATTAACATCACAATCATAAAGAGTTTGTAGCAATAGTTTTTAAAAATATTTCACCATGCATCGATTGTGTGACATAGGTTTACGATGGAAATGTTGCAACCATGGTGAGTGTTATCACTCAAGTTGTTCCTCTTTCTGCTGTGCAACTTCTGTAGTTTGTGGATGCACTGTAATTGGCAACTTTAATTGCCTTTTGAGGGCTCCAATGTCCTCCTCCTTCTTCTTGATTAGTGCTTTCATGCCCTTTGCATCCTTAGGATTATGCCCAAGCTCAATGATGATTTCTTCTAAGGACTTAATCCTGTTGTCCTTAGCTAAGGAGGAGGCCTTCTCCAGTTCTAATTGTGCAGAGGTATTGTGCAATGAATTTTTCAGTTTGTGAGCAAGCAATGCCTTATCTGGCAAGGTGGCATACACCATCTCCCCAGTTTGTTTATGTAACTCAATCTGGTTAATTGGATGAATGTCTTTGGAGAAAACTTCCAGATTTTTTCTTATATAATCAACAGCTGACTGGGGTTGTTTTGTCTTGGGCTTGAAATGGCTGAGGATCATTTTCTTTTCCTGAATATCATAAGCGGTCATTAGCCTTTGTTGATTGGTAGGTGTTGTCCTCATCAGATGATTATAAAGCTGCATCCTCACTGGATCATTTCTAGCTTTTATATCAGTGAAGGTTTTCCTGATATCTGAGCTTTGTTTGTTTTGAGGCCTAGTGGATGAAACTTCCACACTAGGTTGCCTCTCTAGCTCTTGCTAGAATGAGCTAGCTGAGGTGCCAGGTAATGGAGATGTTTGCTGCTCAGTGCTTTCCTGATCTCTCATGGTGCTTGTGGTATCTTCCACAAATTCCTCCTCTGAATAGGGATTCAACCTCTGCCTTTTATCTCCTGGTTGTTCCGATGGTCCATTGGCAGGGGCATCCTCTTCTCTGTCTCTCTTTCTGCTCTTTTCCTCATTTTGAGGAGTCAGTAGAACAGGGGCTTTGGATGCCTTGGTTTGAGCTGGGGGAACTTGCCCTTCTCCCTGTTCTTTTGTTGTGGTGGGCTGATCAGCCATGGTCTGCTGTTCTGTATTCATTACTTCCTTGCCCTTTGCTGCTGAGCTGGCCTTTCGTGCTGCTTGCTCTGAGCTCTCAGCAAAATATGTATCACCTCCAATGTGCTGGGGCAGCTTGAAGGGTACCTGTCCAAAAGAGTCCAGGTCAAGCATTTTTTCAAGCTCTTTCATTTCCTTTTCCAATTTTTCTTCTCCAGTTATCTCTTCAAACAATGTGCCCTCTAGCCACTCTTGTTGATTAGCATATTTCTGGATTTCAAGGATTGGACAGTGAACATATGCTGGCAGCTTATTTTTGACTTTTCTATAACTTATAAAATGATTGGGATCATATGGTGCCCAATAGAAACTCTGTTTTAGTCTGAGTCTTTGCCCTAAAATCTCATCAGCCTTTAGCCAGGCTTCCCTCTGATTGAAGGTGAAAGCGCCCAGTTGATTCCTTATTTTAAGTTGTGCCTTTTTCTTGGCCTCACAGAAATGGATTACATCTGCTTGGATGAATTGTCTAAAGTATTCCAAGGCAAACAACCGCATTGGCACATATTTTGTCAATTTATAGGGGCTCAGCTCACAGCCATATATCCGGATCACAGTGTGATTCTGGTAAAAGCACCATTCACCTATGCTATAGCTCTTGGGGAGCTGTAGAATTCTCTGCATTTCACCAGAAAGTTTGTCTGGAGGACTTGTTATCAGTAAAGAGGTGGCTGGATATATGAATAGATCAATAAATTCACAATAAGTGTAAGGAGAATAGTAAACATGGTGGAAGACTGGGGTCCAGAAGATTACAGACCTTGGCTCTCCCTTAACATCAAATTTTCTGAGGGGAACTTGAAAACTATCTGGCTGATAGTAGAGCAACAAATGATATATGTATGATGTGTATTTAAACACTCTTTCTCTGTCCATGCTCATGAATTGTTCATGGATCTTGTCAGCGATGTAGGTGGCATAGTCATACCTAACAGCAGGGGGTTGTCCTGGAGAAAAGATGGATAATATGACCAATGTGGTTTCATCTACATACTCATTGGTTTTGAATCCCAAGATGTAGGCTATCATGTCAATAATAAACTTTCCTGCTTCATTAAACCAAGTGTCCAGGTATGGAGGAGGTTCATGTGGTTGAAAATTGGGTTTCATAAATGTTTTGCCAATTCTGGTTATCTCTACACCTGGCAATTTGGCACCTTGGTTAAGCAGAAATCCCAAGGAAAGAGGAGTCAATGGTTCAGTTGGTTTGAAATGCAGCATCTCATTTATTGATTCAGGGGTGACATAGAATAGAACTGTCCCAGAAGGAGACATCACTGCCCTTTGAGTGGGCTCATAATTGGCATGGCATTGGTGAATGAGGTCAGGAAAGACATTTACATAAGGAAATTAGTACATGGGCATATTGGACTCCCAAATCCAAAATATGTCAGTTTTGTTTCTATGGCTATTCCTGATCTCACAAAAGGTCTAGAGATGAGATTTGCTACCCATTATGTCATTAATCTGGAAATCCTTGTCAGCTAGGGGTAACCATTCCAGTTCTTTATGTGGGGCATTGAGAGGGGCCACATTGAGGGCTACTGGAGCAGGGGCTACCATCTTTATAAGTTCTCAGGTGTATTTGATTGAAATGTGGACCTTTATAGCAGCAGTGGGCAAAATAGAGGCCCTGGGGATTTTTCCAGAGGATTTGCAAATTGGAGTGCTTTGTTTTGACTCTGGTGGGCAAAATTTGCAATAAAGGATGAAGCTTGAAGGGTTTTTCTTTCAAGGGGTGAGTAGCAATGGTTTCAGGGCCTTTCCTTTAGCAATTACTGACCAAACAGTCCTTGAGCTTGACCTAAATGGGAGAGACTTTGCTGCGTGGGGCAGAATTGGCAGTTTCTATAGAAAAATGTGGGAAAACTAATGGTTTCAATGGGCAATTTTGCAGAGGGAAGTCAATCTGGGAGCTTGGGAGAAAGACTTAGGTGAATACTTGTTTTTCTCGACTCGCTGGGCGAATTGTATAGAGAGGTATGCAATGTGCAGGTTTTTTGATGAATGAGTGGTCCTGGTGTGCTTATGTGTAGGCAGTAGGGTGAATTTTTGACAACTATCTAGGATTGCCCGGATAATTTTCACAGTGAAAAATCGAAATTCAGAGGGTTTTTCACAGGATGATGGTAAATACATGTTTTCACAATGCACTGGAGTTATTGGCTGGTTGGGAGATGATTTGCACAGTGGGGCGCCGAGCTATGGTGGTCGAGGTGGTGGACTGAATGTTTGTTGGTGAATTCGTCGTCGTTTGTATGCAAAAGCTCATCAAATTTACACAATGAGAATGGTAAAAAAAAACAATTTTACAGGTTTTTTTAACAAAAATCCGCTTTTTGGGCTTTTTGGCGCTTTTTGTGATGACATCATCATGACGTAGATTTTTTGTCGTGTAGCGGGGTACGGAAGGTGACGTGGTGAATGACTTGGTGCTGAGGTGGCAATGGTGACATGGATCTGACGTGTTTGTGACGTCATCGGATGATGTCAGCGGCGAGGAGCGAGGGCAGTAAGTGGTTTTATCGCACCGCTTTTGGGGTGGCAGCGGTATTGAGAGGGGGGGTCGCGATACATGCAGGTGAGCGATGTGTGTCCTTGGTACAACGGTGAAACCGCCATTTTCCTGGAACATAATGTTCGGACGCTGGGGGCATCGCGATACGGCTCTGCACCGTTGGATTTGAGAGCCCCCGATCCAATGGTCGACGGCGAATGAAAAGTTGTGGGGGCACGGCGTGGGGACCCACTTTGTTATATTGGCTTTGTATAATGTTTTTGCGGGTTTTTGTAGTGTATTCAGCGCTAGACTGCGGCCGGTTGGTTATTCATATAACCAAAGGTTAATATGAAACCCAAAGTTTTTTATGCATGCTAAGGGTTATTATAAGGTTCCAGGTGAACCCTTATAATTCCCGAAAATCCTTATTATATGGCTATATTGCCAAGGGTCGGGATACTTGTTTTTTGGGGATTTTTTATGTATTTATATACTAGGGGGAGGGAAAAAGTTATATAGGAGTTATATAGTAGAGTTAGGGGGTTAATATGAATATTTAGAATGGATATGTATGGACAAAGGCTAAGTTTATAGAGTGAAAACTTAGGCATTGGGGAATGGGGGTACCATTTTATGAAGTGTCTAGGGAAACTTGGCAATATGGAATAAAATGTTTTACACAAGAAATGTGGCTTGTTTTGCCTAGGTGAAAACACAGTTTCACTTTGTTTTTTCTATGAAATGAAGTGGACTAAAGGCAATGAGCAGATCCCATTGTCCTTGGGGGGAATGTTAGTAAGTGTTTCTTGGAAAAATTGGGGAGGGAAATCCGTCATGCTCCATTTGTTTTGTAACCACCTTTCCATGGCACCTTATGATTTTTATGAGATGAAACTTGTTCCAAAGGAGCAAAATTGCTCATAGACCTGCTCCTCCCACATCAAAATTGCCTACCCAGCCTAGTACACTTGAAATATTTTCTTCATTTTCATTGGGTGCATTTGAACTAGCAACCCTGATTCTTCTCTTTTCTTTTAGCTGCCCTCCTATCTAAGTCTACCCTTATTTATTCCAGGGCTCAGATTAAGCTATTGCGGCCCTTTGCTTCTCTACCTAACTACTTTCCTGCCAAGCTTGAACTTTTTGTGCAGACCTTTATTCTCTATTCTAAGACAAGTAAATTCAAACATGATCTAGCCAGGATTAGACTGTCTGGCTATTCTTCAATTATGACAAGAGTCAACCACCTATACATAGTGAAATTCTTCAAAATATGGAACCTTTGCATCATGAAAAGGATGAACATATTTGGCATTTCTCCAGTTAATCATGAAAAATGAAACCTATTGGTATAGGAATCTAACAGTGGCTCCACTTGGGGATGGCTTTTCCTAGTGAAAAGTCAAGAACAACAGGTCAGATGGCCTTATATTCAGTTCTTGCTGTATTCTAAAATTTCTCCTTTATTGTTCACAAAATGATTCCTTTGCAATATCTGTATTTCTCATGAACTCATTCCAAAGATGGCAGCTCTGTTTTGGGTACTCTGTTTGATTTTTTCTCATCATTTTCACAGCTCCCAAGTCTGTTTCTTTAGCTTCTTCTGATAGGCTTAAAATGCAATACCCAAAGGTGGCACAATTCCTTGCCTTTTCCTCAAAATTTGTTGTAACTTATTCCCTATCCTATTGCTGTAATAAACTGCAGAAAATAAACACTACTATGTACAAATTAAAGTGCTGGTATTTTTAACAAAGTGGATCAAAATAATGCTTCAGCATTCTGCCATTGACTGGTCCATCATCTGCCTCTGTACCATCTAGACTTTTCAAAAAGTAGGTGTTGTTTCCTTGTATAGTCTGAATGATAAATGGTCCTCTCCATAAGAAATCAAATTTTCCATGTTTTCCCCTATCTTCTCTTCTGGAATCCCACTTTAAAACTTTATCCCCAATGAAGAAATCCTCTACCTTGGTTCTTTTATCAAATATCTTTTTAAGCTTTTCTTGTAGAACTTAGGCTCTGTGATAGACCTCCTCTCTTGTTTGCTGCAAGTGAATTGTTTGATTGATCCTTCTCTGAATATTATTAGGTTCTGCTTGTATCTCTTGTAGCAACTTTATCACTAGGATTCCCAAAGAAGAAGGGAATACTGCCTCCATTCCATAAACCAATTGATAGGGATTGGTCCCAATAGATCTCTTGGTGGTCAATCTGTCTGCCCATAGGGCATTCACAAGCTTTTTATGCCAGTTTTTCTTGTTTTCCTCCAAGACTTTCTTAATGATGTTGATCAAGCTCTTGTTGGAGGATTCAGCTAGGCCATTACCTTGAGGGTAATAGGCTATAGAATGGCCCAAGGTAATGTGGTATTTATGACAAAAAATAATCATTCTCTTAGACTTAAAGGCAGCAACATTGTCTGTAATAATTTTCTCCGGGCAGCCAAACCTAGACAAGATGTTGGTCTCAAGGAATTGCATGATTACTGATTCATTGGATTGTCTAAAAGGGATGGCCTCTATCCACTTGGTAAAATAGTCTGTAGCAGTCAAAATCCATTTGTGCTGGCTAGAGGATGCAGGGTGGATTTCCCCAATGAAGTCTAAACCCCATTGTTGAAATGGTTTTTCAGTGGAAATGGGCTTGAGGGGTAGACGTAGCAACTTTTTCTTGCCTTCAAAAATTTGGCATTTGTGGCAAGAAGTTACATATTCTTTCACATCAGCAAATAGGGTGGGCCAATAAAATCCAGCCCTTAGGATTTTATCAGCAGTTGATTTCCAATACAAATGCCCACCACAATCCCCTGCATGAAATTCTTTGAGTACTTTCTCAGTTTCTTCTTTGATTAGACAATTTAATAAAACACCTTCATGGTTTTTCAAAAAGAGAACATGATCTAAAATGCAGAACTTGGAAGCTTTCATTTTCAAAAATCTTTTCTTAGTTCTGGATAATCCTGGAGGAGCTTGCAGGTTTAATAATACAAAAGATATGTCAGCATACCAAGGTGATTGCTTGATTGATCTGTGGAGTCGCCATCTCCTACTCATTATCCAGTTGATTTATGTCAAGGTCTTGAAAGTTAGTTTCAGTGATGAGTTTAGCTAGTCCTTGTCCTTTTATCAGTTTCGTTGGTTTAATTTCAATGTCATATTCCAGTATGGTAGCTATGCACTTGCCTCTTTTTCCTTCAATGCCTTCTTGGGTCAGGATGTCTTTAACAACAGTGTTGGGCACATAAGCAATCACATGAGAGTACAAGATGTAAACTCTGAAGTCCTTAATTACCTTTACAAGGGCACTTGCTTGTTTCTCCATGATTTGATATTTAAGTGGAGCATCTCTAAGGGCTTTTCTAAACAAAGCTATGGGTTTTTCACATCCCTGGTCATCTTTTTGGAGCAAGACAGTAGCAATTGTATGTTCTGATGCAAATGAGAATATGTTAAAGTCCTTGTCAAAATTAGGGCTTGTGAGGACTAGTGTTTGAGTCAAAGCTTTTTTTTATTTCTTCAAAGGCTTGCTTAGTTTCTATTGTCCACTTAACCTTAGAGTCTTTTTTGAGCATGGTGTTCAACAATCTTATTAGCTCAACGAGATTTGGTATGAATCTTCTTAGAAAGTTGATCTTCCCCAAAAAGGCTTGTAGTTCTTTAATGTTTCTGGGGTGAGGGACTTGTAAGATAGCTTGTATTTTGTCTGGATCAATTCTAATGCCTTCTTTAGAGATGATATGGCCCAATAATTTTCCCTCTAGGCCAAACAATGATTTCTTTGGATTTAATGATATACCATATTTTCTGCAAATTAAGAATACTTGCCTGAGATGATGTAGGTGTTCTTGATCTGATTTGGAGAAAGTTGTACAATCATCTAGGTAAATGACTAAAAAGTCATGGATCTCTTTAGCAAAAGCAATATCCATGGCTCTTTGAAAAGTTGCTCCTGCATTCTTGAGTCCAAAAGGAATTTTCACATATTTGAATGTTCCCCAAGGGGTTGTGAAAGCATTTTTGTCTTGGTCATCAGGGTGCATTAGGATTTGATTGAAGCCTGAGAATCCATCTAAAAATGATATCCTTGAAGCACCCACTACCCTTTTCAGAATGTGATCCATTTTGGGCAAAGGGTAATTATCCTTTAAAGAGACTTTGTTCAAATTTCTTAAATCAACACATAACCTTATCTCCCCTGTCTTCTTTCTAGTGGGCACTAAATTTGAAACCCATTCTGAGAATCTGATTGGAGCTATAATTCCAACTTCATACATTCTCTTAACTTCTTTCTCAATCAAAGGGAGTAGCACAGGGTTGACCCTCCTAAGTTTCTTCTTGAAAGGTTTTTAGTTTTCTTTGAGAGGTATTATGTGTTGGATTACTACAATATCATAAGACTTTAGGTCCTCATAACTCCATGCAAAGACATCTTGAAATTCTTTGAATAGTTCAATATATTTGAGTTTTTGGTCAGGAGGCAGAGCTTTGGACAATTTTATCATTTTGGGGTTTTCTGCAGTTCCTAAATTACAGTCCTCAAATTTCTGCGTTTAATGGCTGCATTTTAGGTTTCCTAGAGATGTCATTTGAGTCAAAAATGTCCTCTAAAGGAGTGAGGCCTGTAGGTAGAAAGTTGTCCTTCAGCTCAATAACTTCACATTCTACTGCAATTGCATCCTCACCTTCTTTTTTACTAAGTTCCTGTAAATCTGTTTCAACTTTGTCTATTTGATTGCTTTCCTCTATAGTGTTGGTATCTATTTTTGTGCTTGAGAACTCTTCTTTCAAAGTCAGGAAATTGTTGATTTGTGTGTCATTTTCAAACACCTGCCAGTTTTTGACATTATCTGGCACTGCAGGTTTATGTTTTATTTCAGCAGTGAATAGGTGATTAGGCTTAAATGGCAATTTGCAAGTGCTTGCAAAAGTTGCTAGACTATGGGCATGCAGATTTTGATTCCTTGGAATCTTGGTAAGTTGGGTTTCAAGAAAGGTGTTGAGAATTTCCATTGTAGTAGCTCTATATGACCTCAGCCTAAGATCATTTGTAATGAAGTTACCCTTTATTTGTTGAATGATGAGGTCAGAGTCTCCCAGAATTGATATCTGAGCTGCACCTAAGTTTTTTTATCACTTTGATCCCTAAGAGGAGGGCTTCATACTTAGCCATGCTGTTAGTGCACTTGAAATTCAATCTAAATGCATGTCCCTCAGCGTGGTCATCCTTCACATTATGTATCCAAACCCTTGCCCCTGCTCCTAGCTTATTAACAAATCCATCAAACTCTAGATACCATAGATTTTCTTGATTTGAATTGGTATTAGGAGCTTTTTCCATTTTCTCAACAGGGATTGTTGGATTTATAGTCTCATACGATTCTTTATGTGTGACTTTTAATTTATTGTTTTCCAAGATTTCTTGAATCTGAACTGTGGATTCTTTGTCTAGGAATTCATCCTGACTTAAAGTCACCATTTTTACATCAGTTTGGGTTTGAATCTCAGTGTTGTATAAGATAAAAGAGTCCATGTCTGAATGTATAGAATAAATGGGAAAATTTTGGGGTTTTTCTTGACTACTTACCACATACTTCATCAAAGTTTCTCGGTATAGCCTTTTAGGCTGGCTGAAGACTGAGATAGTGGCATAAGACATGTCTAGTTCAAAATATCCTTGTAGCTTGGCACCCCAGGATCTAGATAACAACATTCCATACTTGGGTGGAATATCAGCTACCACCACATCCATGAGAATGTCTTGGCTGGATATTGGACTAATGACACACATAGATCCTTGATTAAGCCTAGACACCGGACCTGACTGGAATCAAAGGAAAACAAGTCTTTGTATGGTCTTGTGATATCTAGGTCCAACTTTTCCATGACAGATTTGGGCATCAGATTATGTGAAGCTCCTGAATCAAACATTGCATTGTGAAGCACCTTGTCATGAATGTTTAAACTCACATAAAAGGGAGGGACACCTCCATCTACTGTTTTACCATTTTCTTCAGGGCCAAATATAAGTTTTGGTTGACAATCAAGGATGTTCATTGAATCTTTGTTTTCTGAAATTTGTAATGATCTGCTGATTTGTTTCCTAAAAACTTCATGCCTAGCTAATTCAGATAATGGGATGGACACTTTTAACTTACTTATTTCAGCCTCCATATTAAAGGGTTTTTCTATTTGTGCTTTGACATTTTGGGCAACAAGGTTGTGTCTTTCAACTAAGTTTTCAACAACTGTCTCGTTTGCTGGAATATTATGATGAACTAGGGTTGCTTGATTGTCTTTTGCTTGGGACCATCAGGGATGTCTGTTCTCCTACTTCTCAAGTTGTATTTCTTGTGGACTTCATAAGCAACTGTTTCATACCCTTGCTTAAAATCAAAGGATTCCCCTGATTTCATTTGACACTGACTAAGAGTATGAGCCTCTTGATCTTCTTGAGTTAGGAAAATTGGTTGGCCACTATTGAGACCCATTAGGTTAATGTGGGGGTCCTCTGTTGGTTTCACTAGATGTGGAGGCTTCTGCATAGTTTTCTTGGAAGGGTGGCCTTATGTTTTGGTCTAGACCAACTTTTCCTATATTGGGGTTTTGATTTTTTCTAAAGTTTGGGTTTCTTGCATTGTTGTTTGGTTGGCTTTCCCATGAAGATTTCCTCTCAATATTTTCCACTCTGTCTCCCAACCTGTCCATGCCTTTAATAATTGCATCAAGTTTCTGTTCAAAGGCAGAGGGTTCCTCTTTGAAATTTGTTCTTCTTTCAGTCCTAGCTCGATTTCGTTTGGAAATTAGATTAGCTTCAACACTCACAGCTATACTCTGCATATCTTCAAGGCTAGGAGGAGCTCTCTCCCTGAGCTGGTAAGCCATGTCTGAGTCAAAACCATCAGGGAATTTGATCAATGCTAAGTCTGGTGGTGGTTTAAGATTTATTGGAATAGCAAGGTATGTATTGTTGAATCTGGTACAATAATCTTGGACACTCTCTTGTGGGCCTCTTTTCAAATTCTCATATTCAGTTAAGATGTGTAAAGGGTCCTTTTTCTTCTCCCATCAATTTAGGAAAGTTTGATAAAGGGCATCTGGATTAGCTATTGTGTTTGCAGGGAGTGACCTAAACCATGCCCTTACATCACCAGTTAAGCTCTGGACAAAAATTTTCATCCTAACATCATCATCATCAATCTCATAGTTTTCAAAATAGTCTGTCGTCCTCTTGGTATGTTATTGAGTAGTGTAAGTGCCTGTACCATCAAAGTAGGTAATTTTTCCCTGGTAATCCTGTGGCATAGCCCCTGGATTGGCAGGAAACTGCAGGGGAGAATATCTGTTAGCCATATTAGCTGGGAAAAGTGGGACAACTGGAAGCACAGTGATATGATCTGAGATAAGTGTTGTGGATGGATGAGTGGAAAAGAGATTTTGGAGGGATAAAGGTGAACTGGAAGAAGCTACAACAATAGGAAGAAGGGCTTGAGATTTTGCTGTAGTAGGTTTAATTTTAATGGGTTTCTGCTGGGATGGTTCAGGATTTGAACCAGTAGAACTCTCTTGATTTTCTGGTTTACTAAGGCTCTTAGCAATCAAATTTGGATTTTCAAAAATAACTGGAGGATTTGGGTATGGGTTAGACCTTGTGTATCGAGTTTTCTTCTTTGGAGCCATCTTCTAAGTATGTTTAGGTATTTTTTGGGAATATTTGTAGGATACAAGTTTTGAAAATATCTTGAAGGAAGCTACTGAAATGTAGGAGGATTTGGGGCTTTCCTTCAGGGAGGTTTGAAACAAGGATGGCCAAACAAATCTTTGAGACAACTGTTTAGAATCTAAAGCTAAACTGGAGTTGGACTGAAGTAGCTTTTATTTACTCTTGTGATTGCACAATAAAGACAGTTTCAAAGGCAACCTGGCTGACTTCAGGCTCCATCTGTAGCTTTAGAGATTTAGACAATAGTAACAGACATTCATTCAGTTCCCCAACGGAGTCGCCAATGATGTTTCACTCAGTTTGTTGCCCAAAAATTGTGAGAAAAGGGAATACGAATGAGGTAACCACTAACCAATCTTTTAGATGCAATTTCTAACCAAAATGCATCCAGAGAGGGCTCTCTCTATATAATTTAACTTTGTTTATTTGAAGTTTTTATGCTAGTTATGATGTGTAGAGGTTTGTTTTAAATGGGTTTGGACGGTGATTTCAAACAGAGGTAGGATGCAAGTCTGAAAGAGTTTATTCCATTTGGAAATGAAGTCTATGAAGATGGACTGCTGAGTGTGTTTCTGTGATGATGGGAAATACTACAGAGCAAGATAATCAGTTTTGGAACAATATTAAAAAGCTAGTGATTGATGGGATGTAAGCCAGGGGATAAAGGGTAGTCAAGAATCCTTTATCATGGTGGCAGAGGGAAGGTGCTTGAATATTTTCAAGGAGCAGTGAAGAATTCCTTGACAATTTTCAGAATGAAGGAATTAGTAGAAACATAAGCATTTAAGAATTTATATTTATGCTAATTGTGAAGAAAACATAAATAACAACAGGAATTGAACACAGAGTGTATTTAAACAAGTTATGAGCTATTCTTTTTCCCTGTTGTTAAGATTATGAAACATATATGAGATTTGCAAACATAGAAAACACAAAAACACAGTTTAGAATAACTTATTGAGCCAAAGAAAGACACAGGAATTCTGTAGCAGAGTCTAGAATCATCACATCCACATTCAGAAGGTCCAGAAACAATGCATTTCAACAGCCTTTGTATTAATAAATATCTGAGTTACAGCGCAGTTCAATAGGAGAGTCACCAACCCCGAATACATTCTTTGGGGGGGTATTTATACAAAAAGAGAGTTTACAAAATATCTCGAGGATAAGATAAGAAGTAATAACTTCCTTCAGCTACTCTGTCAGAGAAATAAATGCCGAAATAAATGTAGGAGTTATTGTGGCTGTGCTGGCTGCTTTAATTGACAAGATATTTTAGAATTTTCACCCAGGAATTCGGCTGGTAGTTATGTCCTTGATTTGCTTTCTTGCATTGCTGTCCTGATCTGTTCACCTGCTCTTGATTCATATTTAATGTGTCCTGATCCTCGCTTGAGCTCCTTCCTTCATATCTGCCACGTGTCTTGCTCTTTGACCAAGTGTACATAGGCAGAAAGATCCAAATTTACTTAGGCAAAACTTCCATCATACTCTGCCACCACTGTTCTGTAGGCAACTGATGTCTTTGTATTTTTACAAGTATTTCATCAGCATCAGTATACCTATAAAAGTTAGGATTGACTTCAAAAAGATGATTTATTTCATGTTCTATAAAAAACAAATTCTCCAATTTGTCATACAAGCTCTGTCCGGAAGGAGGTCCTGTGTCTGCTGAGCTGCTGGATGATGCAGTGATCTGATTTTTTACATACATGTTTACCCGGTGAGCATATTGTTGATGTGATAACAGTTTTTGATTGCTTGTTACTAAACTGGGTAGACCCTTCTGCTGCAAGTTTGTGAATTTCTCTGTGAAGGCATTAATGTCCATCTGCATTTCTTGACACTTCCTTTCCAAAGTTTGTATAAAATTTCTCATTGTTAGCACCTTCTTCACTGTCAAAATGGTGTCTGTCCTATCCGAGATGTCCAAAGCTACTATCTATTCTTTAGTATTGGTATTCAAAAAATGGATGAGCCTATTGGCCTGCTCAGGCATATTTCCTAATGATGCCCTGGCCCTTTGAATTTTCTCTTGTGCCCTTTCTATTAATTCAATTTGTTCATAGATTATCTGAATTGATCGCCATTGGTCAGTAATGGACTGGCCAATCTTGGTCCACAAAATCATTTTAATGTCTGCCAGAGGTTTATGCAAGGTGAGATCCTTTTCCAGTGATTTCACCTTGTTCTTTAGGGCCTTCACCTCTCTGGTCTTCTCTGCCACTGTTATTTTTGATTTGTCATAGTTCACTTCTAGCTTGGCTAGTCTTTCTTTTGTCTCTTTGAGCTCTGACATTTGAGCTTCTAGCTCTTTCACTGCCTTCATCATTTCTTCCATCCTCATGCTGGTCTCAGGCTCTATTGTTGCTGCTGCTGTAGCATTTGTAGTTGCTGTACCTGTTGTTGATGCTGGCTCAGTGGGATGGTTTGCTGCTATGTCTATGGGGGGAGCATAGACAATTGTTGGAGCTGTTTCGGGTGGTTGGGAGGTCGACTCTCCCTCCCTAGTTTGCAATTCTTTCTCCAACTCTTATTCTGCCTGCATTAGCCTTTGGCTCATTCTCATCAATAAATCCGTTACATCATCTTTTGCTTTTTCTTGTGCTAGTTCTGTTGTTTGTGGATGCATGGTGACCGACAGTTTTAATTGCTTTCTAAGGGCAACAATATCTTCCTCCTTCTTTTTGATCAATGCTTTGATGCCTTTGGCATCCTTGGGATCATGTCCCAACTCAATAATTATTTTTTCCAGAGTCTTTATTCGGTTGTCTTTGGCTAGAGAAGAGATCTTCTCCAAATCCAATTGAGCAGATGTATTACTCAATGACTCTTTTAATTGGTGGGCCAGCATTGCCTTGTCTGCCAGTGTAGCATAGACCATTTCACCCGTTTGTTTGTGCAATTCTATTTGGTCCATTGGGTGTATGTCTTTGGCAAAGACCTCTAGATTGGTCCTTATGTAGTCAGTTGCAGATTGTGGCTGCTGAACCTTGGGCTTGAAATGACTTAAGATCATTTTATCCTCCTTGATGTCATAGGTTGCCATTAGTCTATGTTGTTTGGAGGGTGTCATCTTAAGAAATTGATCATACAACTGAATTCTTAATGACTCATTTTGAGCCTTAATCCCCATGAATGATTGTTTGATGTCTGATCATTTCTTGGCTTGTGACCTTGAGGAGGAGACTTCCGTTCCATGCTGCCTCTCCCCTTCTTGTCTGTGAGAGCTAGCGGAATTCTGTTGGCTTATGGCCCTCTCTCCTCTTGTGTTTTCAGTGATGTCTTCGACAATGTCCTCTTCAGGAGGATCTACCCTTTGCCTCTTGGTCTCCTGCTGTTCTGTTGACCCACTTGCAGGTGTGGTCTCTTCTCGGTCTCTTTTCTTACTTCTTTCCTCAGGAAGAGGAGTCTGCAGTGCTGGTACCTCTGGTGCTTGTGTCTATAGTGAAGGGGCTTGCCCTTGACTGTGTTCTTTTGAGGTAGTAGGCTGTTGTTCCATTGTTTCTTGTTCTGCAACTACCAACTCCTTGCCCTTTGTTGTCCTTGTTGTTGGTGTAGTCCTTTCCTGGGCAACTTGTTGTGCAGTTGTGGCAGTCGATGAGCTTTCCCCGGTTTGTTGTGGTTTTTTGAAAGACACCAACAAAAGAATCTAAGTTAAGAATTTTTTCCAAATTTTTCATGGTTTGTTCCATTTTCTCTTCCTTAGTTAACTCTTCAACTGGTGTGCCCTCCACCCACTCATCTTGGTTGGAAAAATTTTCTATGTCAGGGATGATGCAATGTTCATAGGGTTCCAGCCTATATTTTACCCTTCTTGCATTGATAAAGCCATATGGGTCATAGGGTACCCACCAAAAGCTTCTCTTGAGTCTGGGTGTTTGACCCAATATTTCATCAGCATCCTTCCATCCCTCTTTCTTTTTCATGACAAAGGGGCCTAACTGGTCTCTAAGTTTCAATCGGTCCTTTTTCTTTGTGCTATGGAATTGACTCATATCTGAATTGATGAATTGCCTGAAATATTCCAAGGCAAACAGTCTCATTGGCACATATCTGGGTAGTCTGTAGGGGCATAACTCATAGCCATATATCCTCAGAATAGTGTGATTCTGGTAGAAGTACCAGTCACCTATTTTATAGTTTTTGGAGAGCTGTAGTATATTTTGCATATCATGTGTCATTTTAGGAGGAGGAGTTCTCATAAGGAGAGAAGACACTGGGTATACAAATAAATCAATAAACTCACAATAAGAGTAGGGAGAGCTGCAGACATCATGAAAGATTGGGGTCCAAAAAATCACAGACCTCCTTTCCCCTTTATGGTCCAATTTTCTAATGGGGAATTGGAAGATATCTGGTTGGTAATATAAGAATAGATGATAGATATAGGATGAATATTTAAAGATTCCCTCCCTATCCAGCCTCAACAATTGGTCATGTATCTTGTTGGCAATAAACTTGGCACATTTGTATTTGACAGCAGGGGGCTGCCCTGGGGTAAAGATAGACATCATAACCAGTATGGTTTCATCAATATGCTCACTTGTCTTGAACCCCAACACAAAAGATATCATATCAACAACTAATCTACCCATTTCAATGAAAGAGGCATAGTGAAAATGAGGTGGATCCTTAGGTTGGCGATCTGCTCTCATGAACACTTTGGCAATTCTGGTTATCTCTGAGCTGGAGAGTTTGGGACCTTCATCTAGCAAGTACTTCATGGTAAGAGGAAACTAGAGGTGGGTTGCTTTGAAGTTCAGCATCTGATTTATAGAGTCAGGAGTAATATGAACAAGGGTAGTCCTAGATGGACTCTTAACTGCCCTGTTTGTTGGCTCATAGTTCTCACAACAGAGGTGAATGATCTCAGGGAATATATTCACAGAGGGAAGGTAGTATTTGGGTAGATTTGATTCCCAAATGCCATAGACATCGTTTTTATTTAAGTAACTATTTCTGAGCTCACAGACTGCTTGCAGATGGTTTTGGTAGCCTACTAGGTCTTGGATTAGATAGTCTCTATTAGCCAAGGGCAAATGTTCCAACTCGTTGTGGGGTGCATTAAGGGGAGTGATGTTCAAGGCCACTGGAACTTCCATGGCTAAGCTCTGTTGCCTTTAAAATTGGAAATTTTGACTCTGTGCAAGCAAAATGGGCAGAACAATGGCTCTGTGGTTTTCTCGGGGATTTTCACCGTTGAAACTGGTTTGTTGGCTTCAATTTAGCTCTGTGGATTGAAGTCAGCTGGAGAAACAAGAGCTATGGGCTTCTTTGGCACAATGGGCTTCAATTGTGGGAAAAAGGCAGCTTTCGGGGTTTCTTGGAGAGCTTGCAGGGCCGAACGAGCTCAATTTTAGCTCACTGTGCGATTTTGTGGTGAATTTAGCAAGGCAGAGGTTCTGGGATAATTTGGGCAGCAACACAGTGTTTCCTTTTCAAATTTATAGGTGTTGTGGGCGATTTTATAATGAAATCCAATAAAAACAGGGTCGGGCGCAATTGGTTATAAATACCTGTCTTCTTGGTGGAATGGCCGATTTGCAGGTGACCAGGTGGGCCGAGGGGCCAAGCTGTGTAGTGAAACTACTGGTTGGCGGACTTGAATGGAGAAAATAGCCTTTTGCACGTAAATTCGCATGCAGAGGTCGCTTGGAGAAAACTAAGGTAAATGGTAAAAAACAATGTTTTCACCCCTTTTTACCCGAAATTTTGACTTTGGCAGGTTCGGGGCGCTTTTTTCTGATGACGTCATTTTGTCATGTAGCGAGGTATGGATGTTGACATGGCAAGTGACGTGGCATATGATGTGGTGGGTGACATCATCAGGTGACGTGGGCATGACGTCAGCAGGGAGGCGGGCGGGTGGTAAGTGGTATTCCCCGCACCGCTTTTGGGGGGAAGTGGTTTTGGGGGAGGGGTCTCCGAACACACCGGGCGCTTGAAACGTGTCCTTAGTACGGCGGAAATACCGCCCATCCCCCGGACGCTATCTTTCGGCAGGTTAAGGCTTCTGAAATCGCCGACCACCTTCAGATCTGGCAGCGCCGATCAGATAGTTGGCGGGTGATGGAGGTGGTGGTAGGCTAGCAGCGGGGGACCCATTTTATTTTTTTGCAGATTGTAATGTTTTTGGTGTATTTTTGGACTTTGGGTAAATGGGTTTTTGGGGGGGAAAATGCGTGTTTTGGCTATTTATTTAGCCATAGGCCAAACAAGTCCCGATGGGCACGTGGAGGGTTGTTATTGGCCTCTGGTGGACCAATAACTCCCTAGAAAATTTAAAATATAGCTATAGTTAGCCAAGGGTCGGGGTATTATATTTTTTAGGGATTTGGTGTATTTATACATAGTAAGGTTAATATGATTATGTGGGATGGGTTTGTATGGTTTAGGCTAAGTTTATAGAGTGAAAAATTAGGCAAGGGGGGAATGAAAGGATGCCAAGTGGTGAAGTTTAGGAAACTTTGGTAAAATGGGATAAAGATTTTTTACACAAGAAATGTGGCTTGTTTTGCCTAGGTGAAAACACCTTTTCACTTAGTTTTTCTATGGGATGAAGTGGATAAGGTAATGAGCAGATCTCCTTGCCCTTGGGGGGAATGTTAGTAAGTGTTTCATGGGAAATGGGGAGGGGATTTAGTCATGCTCCATTTGTTTTGTAGCCACCTTGCCATGGTACCTTATGATTTTATGAGATGGTAACTTGTTCCAAAGGAGAAAATTGCTCGCAAACCATGCTTCTATACCATCAAAACTGCCTACCCAACCTAGTATACCTAACATTTTCTCTTCATTTTCATTGGGTGCACTTGGACTAGCAAACCCTGATTCTTCTCTTTTCTTTTAGCTGTCCTCCTATCTAAGTCTACCCTTATTTCTTCCAGGGCTTAGATTAAGCTGTTGAGACCCTTTGCTTCTCTGCCTACTAGTTGTCTGCCAAGCTTAAACTGTTTGTGCAGACCTTTATTCTCTAGTCTAAGACAAGTAAATTCAAACATGATCTAGCCAGGATTAGACTGTCTGGCTATTCATCAATTGTGACAAGGGTCAACCACCTATACATAGTGAATTTCTTCAAAATATGGAACCTTTGCAGCATGAAAAGGATGAACATATTTGGCACTTCTCCAGTCAATCATGAAAAGTGAAACCTATTGGTATAGGAAGCTAACAAAATACAACTAGGTTTTCACCATTTGAGCTAGTCTATGGGAAATCCCCCTTGTTTCCAGTAGAATTTGAGATCAGTATGCTCATAATAGCTTTGGAAGTGGGATTAGACTTATTAGAGGCCCAAAAAAACCAGCTCGAACAACTCAATGAGTTAGACGAGATTCGTTCAGTAGCTGTCCAGAGAACCACTGGTATCCAACAACAGAGAACGAAATGGTATGATAAATTTATCAAGAATAAGTTGTTTCATACATGAGACTGGGAATTTCTCTATGACTTCTGGTTCAAAGATTTTAAACGAAAGCTTTGTAGTCATTGGATGGGACCCTATGAAGTGGACGTTGTATTCAACAATGGAACAGTCAAATTGGTTACAGTAGATGAAAATCGTACTTCCTTCCTAGTGAACGAACACTATCTGAACTTATACCACCATTCAACTTCTAAGGATGCCTTCATCAAACATCTTTCTGATACATCTGGTTTGATGGTTGTTGTTGCAAAGAATACTCCCTCTGCCTTCTGTTATATATATATATATATATATATATATAATAATAATAATAATAATAATAAATATATGCTATTACCACTTACTTTTTTGTCTTTTTGCAGGAATAAGGACCGAATTATGACAAGGAGAAACTGAGAAATTTTTCAAGTAACGGTCATTTCCGTTACTCCACTGTTGCTGTTACTCCATCGGTGTTGTTACTATGTCGTTTTTGTTACTCCGCCAATGTTGTTACTCCGCAGTTGCTGTTACTCTACCGTTGTTGTTACTCCATCGGTGTTGTTACTCCGTCGTTGCTGTTACTCCGCCATTACTGTTACTCCGCTGGTGCTGTTACTCCGCCGTTGTTGTTACTCCATAGGTGTTGTTACTCTGCAGTTGTTGTTACTCCGCCGTTGTTGTTACTCTGTCGGTGTTGTTACTGCGCCATTGTTGTTACTTTGCCAGTGCTGTTACTCCGCCGTTGCTGTTACTCCATCGGTGTTGTTACTTTGTAGTTGCTATTACTCCGCTGCTGATATTACTCCACAGTGTTGTTACTCTACCAGTGCTGTTACTCTATCGACACTATCACTTTGCCATTTTCGTTACTCTGCTGGTTATTTTTGTTGTTACTTCACCACCAGGTAGGTCGCTAGGTATGCCTTCATTTACTCTTACAGATTTACTTAAAATATTCCAAAGAAGACACTAGTACATGCTGTGGATGAATGCATTTAAGGGGGGGTCCCATCACAATTAAATGACGTCGTACCAAAAATCGTAATCATATCACATCATTACCAAATCCAATGCGAACGGAAACCTAAAATCATGTGATTTTGTAATCATGATTCCTACGCATTGTAATTTGAAATCGTACACCAAAAACTTTACCGGTCATTTCCCCAGTATGTTGTATTCAATCACCATAATCATTCACTTGTACTGCCATACCTTGCCATTATTTGTTGTGTTTTTTGAGGTGTACCAGCCATTATTACCATTCTTTTACCCCGCGGCCACCATGCTAACATTATTGCCATCATCAGTTGGGTTGTTGTTACTCTTCCCCTACCAGCGGATTGTATCCATCGTGTTGATCCAGATCCTACAGCGATGGGTGGGCTGGATGTGCGCTATGAGCCAGAGGACACAAAAATTGTCCGAAACAATCAAGAAATATGGCAGGTTTTTGAAAATGCAGGGTGGAATGTCTATTTGGACAGGTTGTAGGCGTTCAACGAGGCGATTGCAATTGAATTTGCACTCAATTTAGAGGAAGGGAGCTCTCGGGTGCGGGGGATAGAAATCCCTATTACAGAAGAAACCATTGCAGAGGTTAGTGGGCTACCCCAGCAGGGGCAGAAATGGTTTTCATGAAGAACCGCTCTCCTGGAGTTCCCGAAGCATTTTTGCAATTCGAAGAAAATGTTGTTCAAAAAGGCGGGGGTATGACCGGAATTCAATATGACACCCATGGGGTGAGGTAGCAGGTTTTGTAATGAGATACATAACCTGCGAGGGGAGGATACCACCATGTTTAAATATCATTTCAGAATGTTGGCTCACCTCTGGTTCCCACAGTCAGAAGCCTTCTCATTGAATATTCCTTTCTTCCTATTAAAAAGTCTCCAGCTGATGGTGCACTCTACTCGGTGTTCACGACAAGTGGCGGCAGTCATTACCAACCATGATCTAGTCCGGCTGTTAGTCATGCATGCAATCGATCGACTTCAAATCCTATGGGAAACATTCCGAGATTCTACAGAGGAAGAGATAGCAGTTACTAGAGCCTCTAGAGAAGAAGAGTCGGAAGAGATGGAGGAAGGAACTAGAGAAGAGGATGAATACATAGATCAAGAAGAACTAGAGGAAATGGAGATGGAACTTGAGGGTTTGGAATAGAACCAGGAGCGTGAACCAGAGAGAATATTCAAGGCTTCTCCACAAGAACCAACCTCGATTGTAGAACCGTTGAAAGAAGAAGTGATGTAGCAAGGGGCCAATATAGAAAGGGTCACCAGCACTACGAATGAGGCTATCTCACAAGAACTAGCCTCTACCATGGAGCCAGTGGAGCAAATCAGCAGCACTGTGATAAGAGAAGAGGGACCACATCAGGCTAAGGTGGAGGAATTCATTAATATTATGGCCCGGGTGTCCCACAAGAACCACCCTCGACCATAGAACCAATGGAGGAAGATGAGCTAGGACAAGAGGGGCCCGAAGCTGAAAGAACCGTGGGGCCAACATAAGGAGAGGCTATGGGTATAATGGATGGAATTGATGTAATGATGCAAGAATCCATTTTTATCAATGTCGTGCTAGAAGAAATAGTGCTAGCATCGTCTGTTCAAGAACTGCTGGATACAGAAGGTGGTATTACATAAGAGCCACCATCAACCTATCTAACCCTGGAGATCACAGAGGAATTAGATGCTGGGATTGACGCTATTCCACAAGAACCAATGTCAACCTCAGAACAGGGGACTGCACAGGCAAGGGTTTCACCCAGAGCAGAGATGTTTCCACAACTGGGGCTGAGATAGATTAGGTAGAAAAATTCTTTCAATTTTCCTCTTACTTCTCCATTCCAAAAGGGGTGAGGGTGTCTCGCTCTGCCCCACACACGGAGGAGGATGTGGTCGTTCCATTGATTTTGAAGTTTGATGGGTTGAATAAGGAACCAACTACCACAGGTTTGTTGGCCGCAGATCTCCACAGAGACCTTTCCCAGGGACTTGGAATAGAGGAAGAGGAAGGTGTTTTTGAAACGAGGGAACCTGGAGGGGAAATTTTGGAGTGGACACCCATCATGTGAGCCCGCCACATACCGAGATAGCCTCACAGCAGGTCGTGGCAGGAGTCAGTAAGGAAGCAGCTGCCCCTAAGGAAAAGAGACCAAGAAAAGAAGCCTCGTCGATTAACCCCATGGATACTCCCTCGAGTAATCCACCACCTGTCGAACCGACTGCAGTACCAGATGAGGTGGTGGTCAAACAAGAATGGGTAGAATTGTGTGAGCAGTGAAGGTTGCCTATGAAGCTTAAATATCAACTGCAATTCAAAGAAACAATGCGGCTCAAAACATAGGTCAAGAGGATGAGAAGGCAGGTGCATCGATTGAACAAACAGGTGCAGAAATATAAGCGGTGGGCTAAGAATCCCAAAGCCACGACGACCGAAGAAGGGACACAGGTAGATGGAGTGGAAAAAACCTTTTTTGCCACTCAAACAAACCCTATAGAATATTTGTTTGAAGGCCGTGAATTTTCTTTGACGGCTGAAGTACAAACTTGGAAATCCACTGCGGCGCGATATCAGAACAAAGTGAAGAAAGCCCAAGAACAAGCATCCATGGCTATATTCGAATATGTGGAGTGCATTGATATAATGAAATTGAGGCATGTAAAATAGCAACTCAAGGTGGAGTGGCTGGAAAAGCAAGTGGCAGAGTTGAAAATTGACAAAGAGCAGATGCTCCATGTAACACAGGTGGTGATGGCATGTTGCCCTCCCGCTTCTAGTTATTCTTTATTTTTTCATGAACGTTTATTTTCTTCTATTTGGAAAGCATCCAGAAAGAAATTAGTCATGATATTGAGGATGGTGTACAGTTCCTATGGATATTGAGAGCCCATGATGTGCCAACTTAGCATTTGATGTGTGAGCTTTACATGCATGGGTATCTCTTGCGTGTTGAGAGAGAATTTAATCCAGTTCCATATGTGGGGGACATTCATTTAAGGGCCCTCACCTCTTACAATTTCAATCAGATAAGTTGGCAGAAGGCTTCTAACACGTTCGAGTCAAATCAGGCTATGAAGCCTTTTATGGTAAGAGGAGAACCCGAGAGATCAGTGACTATGTACAATAAGCACACTACATTTTTAGAAATTATGGGAAATAAGGAACAAATCATGAGGACGCAAAAGTGGTGCATCGATCTCTGTGTCAAACAATTGGTGACGTTTCAAGATGAGGCCCTGGATAGTTGTCAGAAAAAGTGGATGATGTCACCCACATCTGTCCAGAACAGAGAACTATTTGGAGTACCAAAATTTGCACGAGCACTTAGCAGGGTGCCAAGATACGTGGCATGCATCCAAACATGTGGGGTCGGTGGATGGGAATTCGATTTCAGTACCCTGTCCTTTGGTTTCCAACAGAGCACTACACCCCAACATGTAATGTACCAAATGATTGGTGGAAGGAAATTCTTCTCTCAGAGGGGTTTAAGGTTTTAGGAACAAAAATGGCTGATGAATATGATCTCGCCCGACTTCATGAAGCACATAGCCTATCCAACCTAGACCTGCGGAGACAACGATCTGCACGAGGGCGTGCAAAAGGCTAGTTGGGGGGAGATGTTGGGCACCAAATTGGCCTATCTTTTCCCTGCATTTCCACTCCTCTTTTCATCCATTTTTTTATTCATTTGCATACATTTACTATGTAAAACTATGAGGTAATTTCCCTTTATCATCTCTTGGGATATTTAATTAATGAAGTAGAGTCATGAGAGATTTACCTATTTGAACCACTAAAACATGTTATGACCGCAAATTATGGAGTGCGGGTGTTGACCTCACAACATATCGTAGCAGTTCCTCGATTCACAACAGTTGATCAACCACGATGAAACAACATAACTGATTCGCAACTATTCTCTACCCATTTTGGATCATTTCTATTCATTCTCTCTTGACACTAGTGCTGTGATTGAACTAATGTATATCTTTGGGCATATAGTTGCCAGGTTTTGGGGAGAAATGTTATTCCCATTTGTACTGTATAAAAGACGGGTCATTCCTGTATCAGGGGTTAGTCAGACCCTGCATTGTATTGTAACAACATTGTTCAGATTAATTAAATACAAACCTTTTTGCTGATCTATCTTTAACTGTGAGTAACGCAGCCCTGATCAGAGAGCTGGGCCTGCTCTTATGATCAGGTGCTACGTATTTCCTTGTTATGTGTGTATTGTTTATTGTTGTGTTTATTTCTTGATTGCTGTTGTAGAGTCTTTAGATCACTGTGAATACCTTTTTAAGTTCTGCAGTTGAGTTTCTATTTCTGTTTTAGCAATGCTTTGATTTGGTAATCATGAACCCTTGGTCGATGATCTTGGTCGATGATAGATTGTAACCTTGCCCCTGCATATACCTTGCATGTTGCCTTGAAAAGAATATGCACTCGGATTGATACATTAATGTAGGAAAAGGGGTGAATAAATTGTTCATACCTGGACACCAACACTCCACAACCTGAAAATTGAAATTACCGAATTCTCATGATGAATTTCGACGAGATCAACCTCCAAAATCAGTTGCGTCAGTATGAAAATCCTCCTAATAATTCGGCCACTGATTCTCCACCTAAAAGTTCCACTGAGCCCCTTTCGTCACTAAATGGTACCTTATAGATCCCTCATCCTAAGGTAGAGGTTCACCCTAATATCACCAAAGGACCATTATGTCGAAACACTAACAGTTCTAAAGCTTCTCATACTTATGGTATAGTAGATGACTTGGTGTAGTCTCCTGCTGCCATGTCAATGCCAGAAGTTCTGCAGATGTGCCCTTCCCAATGGAAGGCTCTACTGTCTACTTTGGGTACTGTGGATCACTTTGATGATATTTTGATGATATTTGATGTTGATAAAGTGAAACATCCTCCCCTCCCTTCATCCACTTCCTTTCAAATACTAGTCTCAATAGAAAATTCCATTGTTCAATGGTGTATAATTGACGAAGATGCCTTCACTTGTGTGATGGACTATAGTGTTTGGAAGCAACTTGGTTCCCTTGAATTGTCACCATCCACTATCACTCTTCATGCTTGGGACGTTCACCCCTCACAACCCCTCGATTTATATCAGAATTGCCCCATCATCGTTGCTGGAAAGATGGTATTTATTGATATCGAAGTCATCGATGCCCCTTTATATTATAAAATCTTGCTTGGTCATAGTTACATGTACACCGTATTAGTTGTTGCATCCTCTATCTTTCGCAATATGTGCTTTCCTCATAACAAAAATATTTTCACTATTGATTAGTTGACTTGTATGACCCCCAGTCTTAGACCTCTGCTTAGACCACTATTTCATTGATGAAAAGCAATAATACCATCACTACCTTTACCGATGTTTCCCATGGATTCTATAAAGATTCCATGTTGCTTGGGGTTTATTATGTCCCATCGCATGTTCCTTATAAACCTATCTCTTCAAGTTTTTGCATGCTTCAAGCATCACAACCTACCCACAAGTAGTCTAGTACATATTCCTAGCATTGAACTCCTCAACAATCTGCTACCCATGAATCAACTTATCTTTTAGGAACAATTCCTCTAGGTCATTCGAGGCATTCCTCTTGTTGAAACCTAATCATGGGGATTGGGTGAACAATTGTAAATAATGTAAATAATAAATAATGGAACCGGAAGAGTCATCGAGAGATGAAACTCAAGAGTCACTCACTCGTGTATATAAATATGAACAATCGAAATGAATAAACATAATTTCATTTGAGGAGTTACCTCCTGGCCTGACATGGTATAAGAGAAAGCTCCATTTTTGGCATTCTAGTCTACCCTTGTAACTCCCTTCTGCCTATGTTCTGCCTATTTTGCATACCTGACACATCTACCTTTGCTCTGAGGCCCAAACCCATCGTCCATACATTGTCATATGTATTTTTTTGTTGTATGCCAGCTGGAGGAGTGTTTAAATTTTTTTGTGAAAAAGAGTGTTGAAGCATCCCGTAGTTTTACTGGAAATTGGCAACAGAGACAATGTTCGTGAAGCTCACATAGGAGAGCACCAACATCTTGCAGGCAGAGGCAAAGAAGTGGGCATATTGTAGGATGACAACATCAGTCCCATGACAATTTTTGTTTTAATATAGTGTTGTTTATTCTTGCAATGCATTGAAATTCTTGTATGTTAGTCATTCCTGCAATGTGTTGGTTCATAAACCCTCTCTCTTGAAATCTGTGTGTGAAGTTTTGATGGTTCTGAGGGCATTGAAATACAATGAATATGGTGCTTTGAATAGTGTGTTGAATGTCGTGAATAATATTGCGTTGTATGTGGAAGTTGTGCATGTGACTTGAATTCATTTTTTTAACACTGCATGTTATTGGACTCCATACACTGTTCTTGCTCCCATAATCGACTCTCAATCATAATCAAACTCCATACAATGTCAACTACTCAACCCACGGTTTTTTTGTTGTTGTTGTGTTTTTAATACCATACCTCCCATGCTCCTACGTTCGGCTCCCACACTCCTGCTTTTGACTCCATACCTCCCACCGATTCACAACTCCCATCATATAATAACACTCTTATGATTGGTATAACACTTGGTATGTTATTAAAGCTCTCCCCATCAGAATTTTATTAATGTTGTCTGGTATAACTGTATTATCGAATAGTTGACCCATCCCCCATATACCACCTCCCCCAAATACTCCCTTCCCCATATACCACCTTCCCTAAATACTCCCCCCCACATATTACCTCCCCAAAATAATACCTCTGTTTTTAATATATTAGAGTGCATTTTTAATCATCAGAAGTACATTTTTTATATATTGGAACAAGGTACATTTTTGAAAATGCATTCATTGATATCTATTGTGGGAGTGGTTCTCATCGGGAAGGAGAACTATCTAGAATGGTTGCAGAAAATGAAACACACTCTCATTTTTAATGAGTTGTGGAAAGGAGTGTGTGTTGGAGAAGGAGACAAAGAACCAGAAAAACCTACCTCAGACAAGGAATTCACCATTTGGGAAAATAAGAATAGCAAGGCTTATGCCTTGATTGTAGCATCAATAAATGAAGAGGTAAGTCGCTATATTTCGCCATTTTCAAATGCTTTTGAAGCCTTACAAAAACTTAAGGAACTCTATGACTCACACTTCGCACTTGAAGTTGTTCAACCTTGAATTACAAAATGATGATCCTCTTGCTCTTGCATCAGATGTAAAATCTATTATGCATGATATCAAAGTCACTAATGTTGAACTGGACATTCCTCTCATAACTTTTGTCAAGGCATTTTATCCCACTTACTCAAATTATCTTGAGTCATTGCAAGCAAATGGAAAAGTCAGGGGGGCAGACACTCTCAAGGAGAAAAGTCAGATTTGCATTGCATACATTGCAATAGCGATGGATCAAATGATGAATCCACATGCAAGTTTCCTTGGGATAGAATTGAGCAGGAAAGAAATCAACTCAAAGGTAAAACTAATGACACAGATAAAGGTAAAGCACCTGAATCCGCTCACTATGTTGTGGCACATTGTAATACTGGAGTAAATGAAGACTTGTTTAATGCTTCACTTGCTTCTTGGAAAAATGATTGGTTTCTTGATTCAGGAGCAACTTGCCACATGAATTTTAGAAGAGATTTTTTTGAATAATTTACTGACAATGTTGATGGAGTAGTATACTTTGCAGACAAATCGAAGATCAAGCCATTAGGGCTTGGCACAATCAGGCTCAAATTTCCTGGTCTTCTAGAATTTCTTCTACATGATGTTTTATATCTCCCACAACTAAGGAGAAACTTGTTGTCCTTTGTCCACATCCACCAGCAAGGACACTCCATTCATATGTTTGATGACAAGGATGACGTGAGAAATGCATTAGATCACTCACTTGCCATGATGGGGATAGAAGAAGAAAGGATTCTCAAGCTGCAAGGTACCTCTGCTCGTGAACAAAATTTCTCATACAATTCTCATTATGATGAAGGTAAATTTCCATCAAGTCTATTATGGCATGCTATATTTTGACACTTGAACTATGACATCCTTCGCTTGTTGAAGAAAAATGGTGTTACTGGTTTGCCTACAATTCCTAGGAAAATTAAGCAATGTGATGCTTGCATTCTAAGAAAACATAACAAACAATGTTTTCATGATTCACATACCAGTGCCCATAGACAACTTGAACTCATTCATTCATATTTATGCAGTCCAATGCTTGTTCATTCTACCAATGGAAATAAATATATGATGACATTTATTTATGACTACACCAGAATGTGTTGAGTTTATTTTTTGAAGAACAAGTTTTATGCTTTTCAAACATTCAAGAACTTTCATACATGAATTGAAAATGATGAACAATCTCGTATTGTCTCTATTCGCACTGTTAACGGAAAATAATATACTTCAAATGAGTTTGAAAAATATCTTCACGAACATGGGATCAAACATCAAACGACTGTGCCTTATAATCCCCAATCGAACGGAGTAGCTAAAGAATGAATAGGACAATCTTAAATATGATGCGCTCCATGATGTTTTTCAAGAATGTAAAATTGATGTTTTGGTCTGATATAGTTCTATTTTGCTGTATATGTAAAGAATAGATGTCCATCTAATGCTATTAGAAACAAGACTCCTTATGAAATGTGGTATGGCCACATTCCTTCGATAAAGCATCTCAGGGTCTTTGGTTCCACTAGTTATGCCTTGATACCAAAAGTACATAGAAAAAAACTTGGTGCAAGGAGTCATAAGTGTATCTTCTTAGGGTATTCAAACACCTCTAAAGCACACCGTCTCTATGATGAAATTAATAAAAAGTTTGTTGTATCTAGAGATGTAATCTTTCTTGAATCTTCCAAAGCTGACAATGTTGTCGAGCGACAACTTGATCGCTTGGATAGTTTCGTAAATGCAAAATCATTTCAAGAATTGTTACAAATCCATTTGGGCACATCACTCCCATCATTTAGATCAGTTTTTTAGTGCTCATCAAACCCTAATTTTAGTTGCTACATGCCCTAAACAAGTCAAACTTTTGAATGCCTCCTTCCCAGATAGTTTCATGGCTTGAAGACATCCTGAAATGACCTCTAGAGGGACCAATGCAGGTAGACCAATGCAAGGGTGCACTGCTGAGTAGTTAAGTCCATGCCAGGGTGCTCTACAGAGCACTTAGGCCCTCTTTAACCTGCGCTGGGTGAGTTTGAGTGAAATTCACATAGGGTTTGGGGAATATTCTTATCTTTTGGAGCCTTCTAGAAGATTCCCACACTTATCATCTACTATGAGCTCGAAAATGGATTAGGAATGAGTTAAGATACCTCCTATCCTCTCATCCCTTCCTCCATGGAACTAATTCTAAGTATGAAAGGCCATTCAATACCTCATTGATGACAAAATCTCCTCCATCTTCCTATAAATTGTGCACTCATCTAAGTGATCAGGGGCTGGACTTTGATGAATTGTAAGGAGATAATGTTAGTTTGAGAATTGAGACTATTGTAAGTGTCGTTATGCTACCAGAATGTCATGCTTATGATGTGATGTGGATGGAACCAAAGCTGGAGGAGTGACTTGGAATCAAGCTTCATGGTTGTAATTCTTTTTTCAATTCAATAAAGTATTTACACCTTTTTCCATATGCTTATATTGATATATGATTCTTATATGTGTGAATGTATCTGATTCCATTTACTTGTAATCAATAGATCTTTTGCTTTGATTGGTTCTTTGTCTTCTGTTGATGTTTACAGGTACTTCTCAAGTGCGTTAAGTACGGGAAGGAGCGACAGGACTAATACAAAGGAGACAAGAGGAAAGCGAAAGTACAAGTAGGTCCTCTCATTCTCTTTGTCTTATCTGTTGTTTATAGAAAAAGGTTAAATTGCTTCAAACTATTGTTCTAGATATGGCTACTTATCTCGGGAATTAGTATTTATCTGTAGATACCAAATTCTTCATAGCAAATTAATGACCATACTGGGGAGCGATCATCATTCCAAGTAGCTTATACACATCCTAGGACACTCTAGCAGACCTTACTTCCTTTCATTTATTGTATTTCATCCTTGTTGAAGTGAATTTTGGTCAAAAGTTGTGTTTAATTACCTCTTGAAATGGCTTACTATCACCAGCGTAGGCTTGTGAGGGACACAATGTGCTGTAAAGCACCCTTGGCTTAGGGAAAGTGCTCTGAAGCGCACTTCTCCCATTCAGGGTTGTGCTAATCCTCCTTAGGTCAGTTTTCCACCTTTGGATAGGGTTTTTCACCAAATTTCTTCTGTTTGATTGCTTGCTGAATGATCAATGAGTGTTATGTCTTTGAAATCAAGATTGTATCTCCTTTGCTAGCCCTACGTTGAATTGATTGATTAATGTTTCATAAATGATTTCTTTTTAATTATCGATTCATCGTCAACGTTAGATTATGGTCGATTAATATTTGTTCGAAAGAAAGTGTCGTAAAAGTCGTCTTTTCCTTCGAAACAAAACTGTCGTAAAGTCTTCATTCTTGTAAAAAGATTGATTGATTGTATGTGCATTAGTTTCCTTTTTTGTTCATCATAACATTGAGGGAATCGAAAAGAAAAACTTGTATCATGCATTGAGTTTGTGTGTGCTCATAGGAATAGCTTAGGGAATTGCATTAGATTGTGCTCTTTGCTCTTTGATTGAAAGAAATTTGATTGTTCTATCCCTATTAGCTAATATTTTCATTGTTAAATTGAATGGAAAGAATGCTTATCATATTAGTTGCATTCTAGGAATTGAAAATAAATCACGTGGTGAACCTTGAAAGACAAATTCCTAATCAAGGTCAACTTAAAATTAACATCAATTAACCTAATGGAGCATTGTCACCTAACAAATAACATTTAGAGGTTCTAGGTTAGAGACGTGTTCTGACGTTGTAAAACATAAAGGATGTCACTAACTTTTCTACAATACATCCCGAGTGGGATATCTCATTCCACGTATGTGAGTATATATAGCTCATCCACATACCTTTGGGTATATAGGGCGATGTTATAGTGCGTAAAGTATATGGGAATGATCTCACTATGTGGTTTTGCATTTGATAGTGCTAATACGGATTGGGACTACACGTAATTTTAGGTATGTATGGGAGGACAACAATAGATTGCTATTCATCCTTAGGTAGCTGAGTCGGCTGGATTGTACACTATGATACATCGAACATAACATTCGGGGAGATTTCCTATCCATACTTCTTGGTTCGCCAAGAGGTATTATGTAGTTCACAGTTGCTTGATAAACCTTTTAGCTAACTTACCCCTTTTTGTTTATTTCTTTTTTGTAATAAAATCAATCATCAATCATGGAGGAAAATCAACCCTTACCCCTTCGTTCATGGAGAGCGGTGAGTAAACTGCCTGAAGCTACACCTATTCGGTCAAAGCGGTCTAGTTTGACTAGATCCAGTACTTCACAAGAATCTAGTTCTTCATCTGAATTACCAGAAACAACTATATCAGTAAGTACTGTGACTCCAGTTACTCCTACGGTTATTGGTACATCTGTTACTGAAGTGGAATCTCCACAATTACCTGAGGAAACTAGAACTGAATCTAGTGAAACAGTAACCCAAGTTGTTCAACAACAAGTTGATTCTCAATCCAAAGTTGTTCAACAAGAAATTACTTCTGAACTTGAATCTGTTCAACCAAAACTAGATCCTGAACCCATCACTGTTCAATCAGAAGTTACTTCTGAGCTAGAAGTTGTTCACGAAGCCGAACCTGAACTTGTTCTTTTACAAGAACATTTAGATCTTGAGGTGGAATAATCAAAAGTTGTTACCTTAATGGAATAAGATCAACCGGTAGATGCTCAGACATCCATAAATGTCGAGACCTCCTCTTCACCTCAGCAATGACCATAAATCTATTACGAACCAGACGATGAAGTTCTTCCGCCTGGTTTGATTTCAATAGAAGAGGAACCTAAGGTAGAATGACCCAGAACTCCATTCCATTTTGGAACTTGACTTTAAATGTATCCTCATACTCCCCATTTCACTGCTCCTTTTGATCTTGCTTACTTTCAGACACCTGTTGATTCGTTAGGAAACTTATTTGGACATTTGACTATGGCAGAGTCAACATCCCAGACCGTACCATCTATTAAAGCTATGGTAGAATCTTCTGTAGCAACCTCTTCGATGTTTACTACGACACCTGAGTCACACTTGTATGGTGTTCCATCTGTCCCATCAGGTTACCAATCTTTATCAGGAACCTACTCAAGTGTTTATTCTAGCCCTTGGTCTTCATCAGTGTCCTCTACTGGAATTTTATTTGGTTCCTCATTTACGAGTACTGAACATCTGGACCCATCAAGTTCATATAAGGTTGTTTCATCTGGTTACCATCCTTTGTATCCGCTTAACACTGGAGTAGCCCCATATGGAGAACAATATGCATATTCTCCTTATACTCCTTATTCTGGGGGGAAACCATATGTCAGTATGCCGTCATCTTTAGGTTAGCCTGGAATGACTGTCTGTTAGTGGCAACCAACCATTCCCGTTCAACCTAAGCTTGTGTATCCATCACAACCTATGTAAGCTATTTCATCCATACCTACAACACCTGTTGTTACAACTGTGCCACAGTCACAAGCCTAGATTGTTGTATCGCAAGATGTGCAAGCTAGCCCTTCAACCTCAGACCCACAAGTTTAAGGTATACAGATCCAACCTTCTCGGGTGGTTTTACAAAAACCACTTGTGTCTGGAGCCCAACAAATTCAGGATAGTTTACCTTTTACTAGAATGACTCAGACTTACACTGGTTTAGTGTATTCACAACTTGGTCAACCTTACATTGGTGTTCAACAACAACTGTTAAATAAACAACCATTGTGCCAACAACAACAACAGTTGATTCAACAGCCTTGGAAGCCCCAATATCAACAACAACAATTCCAGCAATACCAACCTCAAAATGGACTTGGACAACAAGCTTATGATGGGTTTGGTCAACAACAAGTTTATCCCGGCCTTGGTCAAGAAGCCTATGATGGTTTGGACAACAACACATTTACCCTAGTGCACAACAAAAACAACCTTACACTAGATTTGCTCAACAAACTTACCCATATCAAGGTTACCAGCAAAAAATGCCTTATGCTGGTATGCAAAGGCCCATTGCTCAGGAAATTCCATATTACTTTGGTAATTCTCAACCTGACCTCAATATACAGTTGCCTTTCGTTGCGACACTTGAGTTACCAGATCTAAATCGGCTCACCAATGTCACAATTCTTTATGCACCTTGGTGGCCGGTGATTCCTCATAAGTTACCTTCCGATATTCCAAAATTCAATGGAAATCCTGGAGAATACCCTTCCAACCATGTCATGACTTTTCATTTATGTTGTTCATCAAAATCCTTGAATGATGATTTTGTTAGACTTTGTCTTTTCCAGAGAACACTTACTAGTCCAGGTGCGAAGTGGTACATCAAGTTACCACGAGCTTCTTTCGATAACTTCACTGCTTTAGCTACTGTGTTTTTAACCCACTTCTAGTTACCCATATGATATTAGATTGGAATGGAACTATTAACCAAATTTAAACAGAATACTGCTACTCATATCTATGATCATATTCATGAGTGGTGTCGTCATCGTCGAATGGTTAAAACTTATGTCCCTGATCAACTTCTCGCTGAGTGGTTTATAAAATCCTTGCTACCATCTATCATTAAGGATGTGGCAAAAGGTGGATTTGTCACAGAAGAGCAAGTAATTGCTCGTGCCCAATATTTGGACTTGATATATACATAGTCTAGCACACTCTATGACAAGATTTCAAATGCACCCGACCAACTTTCACTGTTTCTCCTCCACCATCGAGTAAGGACTGTCATGCCAATGACGGTGTGATTGGTTCTTCGAGCACACAATCGGCAGGTAGACTATCTGGTCAAACACTTGACATTACCAATCAAACTAGAAATGCAACTGATAACACTCTTACTTTCGAAATTAATTTCGTGTCATATGACAAGGGAAAGAATGAAAAGCAACCAGGAGATAAGAAAAAGGAGAAAAACAAGAAGAACAAAATAACTCGCCTCAAGAGAAATCGTCTGATTCCTCTTCTTCGGCTAGGAAACCTCATTACTCGTGTTTGATTTGTAACTATGTGCATTTTAAGTGAGATTGTCTACACCACTCTGAACTCTCAAAAATTCTGAAGAATTCTAATACATCTGTGATATTGAGTGATCCTTTTCCAAAACCAGAGACAAATATGGTTGCTACAGACCAAGCTTCCACATCCCAAGTGCTTATGCTATCTTCCTTTAAGCAGCAAGATGATGTTTTGGTGTCAACACGAAGTAAAGATTATGGAAATCAACCTTCGTCGTCGAATAACTAGGCTAATTGACCTAACCCTTTGACTACAACTTCGAATTATCCTTTTCCACCACCTATTGCACTAGAGTTAACAATAAAACCGCCTAAGGGAGTTGTACACAAATCGACATTTAACCCTCGAGCTCAAGCTACACAAAACTATAATATAGTAGAAGATTTGGCTCAGTCACCTTCTGCTATGTCTATGCTTGAGGTGCTACAAAATGTCTCTCCCAAAAGCATGCTTTGTTGTCAACAATTGGTGGAATCGATGCAACTGATTCCAATCTTGTGGTTTTCAACCATGCGGGTTATACGCCACAGTTACCAGCACAATTAGCATATCTGATTCAAGTAAATGCCTTGAATAAACTTGTTCATAAAACCATTATTGACGATGGGGCATCTTCTTGTATAATGTCTATGAGTTGCTGGAAAACACTTGGTTCATCACCTTTGTCACATTCACCAACAACATTAAAATCTTTTGACGATCGCACATATATGCCTTGTGGAATATTAAATAATCTGCAAATTGAACTAGGAGGCAAAACAATAACGATTGAAGTTGAGGTAGTTAATGGACCCCTTGAATACAAAACTTTGCTAGGAAGACCGTGGGTTTATGCCATGGCTGTTGTGGTTTCAACATACTTTCGTATGATTGCATTTCCTCATAAAGGTGGAATCACAGTTATCGACCAACTCACCTTTTTTGCCTCTAGTTCATAGGTTACTGGAAGCATTCCGTTGGTACATGGACCCCCACTATCTCTCCAAAACATTGGTGTAGGTCTCTTTAAAGACTCTTCCCTAATGGGTACCTTTTTACTACCACCATCATCAAATTTGGCGGAAGTGGCAAAAGTTGAGACTTGCAACATGATATCTTCCACTTCATTTGACTTAAGGAGGATTGCCAATAGTTTTGAAGTTGATAGTAGTAATGAAATCATGCTGCTAAGCCCTATTGAGCTAGCATAGAAATCAATCTTTTTGGCTTGTGCAGCGAACCCAAATCCATTTTCGTCAATTGTATGGGTAGATCGTTCATTAGAATTTGGTACTTCTTCCGATCCTTTTTCATGTATATTTTCTACTGATGAAGGAATCGTCCAACCAATGATGGTGGAAGGATAACCATGGGAAGATTAGCATCATCATTCCCACCTTCCAGATCACAATGAAGATTATTCAAATGAACGTAATCATCCTTCAGTTGTTGATTTCCTTTCGAATTCTGTTTTCATAGATACAATAGATTCTAAGCGAAACTTGTCAAATATTGAAGAAACCATTTCTGTAAATATTTCAACCAAATCTAACATTGTAGAAAACATTCATGTTGGCAAATCTTGTTCTCCATCAGAACTTGATATTTACCGTGCTCTTTTTCAT
Source organism: Pinus taeda (assembly GCA_000404065.3). Taxonomy (NCBI): domain Eukaryota; kingdom Viridiplantae; phylum Streptophyta; class Pinopsida; order Pinales; family Pinaceae; genus Pinus; species Pinus taeda. The sequence goes on along the minus strand of APFE031691600.1, from coordinate 113,670 downwards.
GAATTTCGAGATATATTTGCATGGTGATACGAGGAGATGCCAGGTATAGACTCTAGTATAGTTGAACATGAAATCAAAATGTATCATGATGTCAAACCAATACGACAGCACCTCCAACATGTTCATCCAAAAAAGGCTGTTTCCATTAAGGTAGAAGTTGAAAAACTTTTGCATGCTGGTTTCATTTACCCTATTCCTCTTACTGACTAGGTTTCCAATATTGTTCCGGTCATGAAGAAACAAGGGACAATATGAGTGTGCGTTGATTATAGGGATGTAAATCAGGATTGTCCAAAAGACAATCATCCCACTCCCTTTATCAACCAAATTATTGATGAATGTGCTGAATGCAAAATATTTTCGTTTATGGATGGTTTTTTCAGCTACAATCAAATCAATATCTGCCCAGAGGACCAATCTAAAACTGCTTTTATTTGTCCATGGGGCACATTCGCTTATTTAAAACTCCCATTTGGTTTGAAGAACACAGAGGCCACATTTCAGAGGGAAATGAACTATGCCTTCCATGACATCAAACATATTGTTCAACCATACCTTGATGATTTACCTGCTCATTCACGAAAGCAGTCTGATCACCCGCAACATTTAAGAGCTATATTTTTATGGTGCCAACACTACAAAATATGACTCAATCCACACAAATGTGTGTTTTGTGTTGGCTCTGGTCATTTGATTGGATTAATAGTGTCTTAGGAGGGAATTCGACTCGATCCATTCAAGGTTCATGCAATTCTTGGCATGCCTCTACCTTCAAATCTAATTCAGTTACAAAGACTCCAAGGGAAGGCTAACTTTCTAAGGAGATTCATTCCCAATTATGCTAAAATGGCTAAAGGAGTTACTCGTTTATTGAAAAAGGGGATACCCTTCCATTGGGATCAGGTTGCACAAGCTTCCTTTGATGCTCTTAAAGATACCTTGATTAGAGCCTCATTAATGTATTCCCCGAATTATAAAAACAACTACTTCCTGTATCTCGCCATTAAAGATACAACCACTGGAATGGTTTTAGTCTAAGAGGAAGATGGGATTGAATATCCTATATATTATTTGAGCCACAATCTCAATGATACTGAAAGTAAGTACACTTATGTCAAGAAACTAGCTTTGGAAGCTGTGCAAACTGTACATAGATTTCGCCACTATATCCTGCTCTAAAAGACCATTGTCATTTCAGATTGCAACCCTATGACATATATCTTGTCACGTCAATTGATGGGGGGAAATACTGAAAATGGATAGTCATTTTGTAGGATGTTGATATGGAATTCATCAAGTCCAAATCAAAGAAATATCTAGTTTTCGTTGAGCTACTTTGTGACCTTCACTTGACTTCTATCGATGCAACATCAGAAACATCAATTCTAGATGAGTCCTTGTTCCTGATTTTGTCATCTGATGCGTGGTATGGAGATATACTGATTTATCTCTAGACCCAAACTTTCCAACCTCATACGCTCGCAACAACAAAAGATCTGATACCAAGCAAAATATTATTTGATCGTTGGCGACACTCTTTACCGTCGTGGTATTTATACGATTTTACGAAGGTGCCTCACACATGAGGAAGCTGAGAAAGTTTTGAATGATTTCCATTCAGGTGCTTGTGGTGGACACTTATTTGGTTATGCTACCACATAGAGAATTCTCCGTGTTTGTTACTTCTAGCCTATTATATTCAAAGATTGCATAATTACTATCAGAAGCTATCATGCATGCCAAATCTATGACCGTAAAGCTAGATTACCACCTGCACCATTGCATCATGTCGTCGTCGTTGGACCATTCGCCAAATGGGGCATTGGCTTCATGACATGTAACCCCACCTTGGCCAGGGGGCATGGGTACATTATAGTCATCATTGACTATTTTACCAAATGGGCCGAGGCGATGCAAACATTAAACAACAGTGGCGAAATGGCTGCTCTTTTCTTTTTCAACCACGTGGTTGCCCGGTTTGGTGTACCACAGGCTATAGTTATAGATCATGGGTTGCATTTTTGCAATGACATGATGGCTGAGTTGACTGCTAAGTTAGGACTTTCACATGATAGTTCTACCCATTATTATTCGCAAGCGAATGGACAAGTTGAGGCCATCAACAAAGTCCTGAAGTGAATGCTTCAAAGAATGATAGGGGTTCATAAATGAAACTAGCATTTAATCCTATACTCTGCCTTGTGGGCATATCAAACCTCGATGAGAAATGCAATTGGATTCAAACCCTTTCAATTATTGTATGGTCTGGAAGCAATCTTGTCAATACAATGTGAAATTTCATCTCTCAAACTCGCGATTGACATGTTACCCGACACTTTTGAAGAAGTAGCGCGTTTCTTGGAAGTTATCCGTCTAGATGAAACCCGTCATGAATCATCATTGGCTAATGAAGCGCATAAGAAACGAATCAAGGCGCAATATGACAAAGATGTCAAGCCTCGCATTTTCTCAGAAGGAGAACTCATCTTGCTTTACGATCAAGAAGTTGATAAACTAAGAGCAGGAAAATTTGAACTGCTTTGGATGGGTCCTTATATTTTCAAGCGTGTTTTGGAAAAAGGTGCCTATGAGTTGGTGGATTATGATGGAATTCCATTGTCATAGTCCTGAAATGGGCTGTATCTCAAACATTACTATGCTTAATTGGATGTAGTAAAAATCACTGTATATACGCTTTAATTTCATGTGTTGTGTCAGTGTGTCTTTTAGAGTTTTTACGTCATTAAGTAATCTGCTTTGCGTTTGTTGTGGATGTCGGAATCTTTGGAACCATTTGTTGGTTACGCCGATGGTGCCACTTGTAGTACTCAAAACTTATCTTCTGCAACATGGGCCATTTTCGCTCCAAGTGGCAAGTTAGTGAGTTTTCAAGGGATTTGTATCGGTCATTCGACAACAATATCGCTAAGTATAGCGCGTTGATCAAACTTATCTTTGATGCCATTTCACTTGGCATTCACCGAATCATCGTTAGGCTGGACTCACAACTTATCGTACTGCAACTAACAAATATTTATACCGTCCGAAACCCAAAAATTCTTCGTATGTTCCTTAGAGTTCGTATTTTGGAAGACATTTTGAGTACACTCAATATCAACATATTTCCAAAAACTTTAACACATTAACTGATTCATTAGCAAACTATGTGTTAAAAAGACATTTGCGACACATGTAAAAGTAAATTTTCAATTCACATCATTAGTTGAATAGGATTGCATATAACCATATATATAAAAGCTCTAAAAGTAAAAATAGATAGATGTTTTAAAGTTTTTACAAAATTTGTGTCCAAGACATGTTTGGTCATCTGACCTAAGAAATCAAAATGCATGTAAAAATCATCCTAAGTAGACCTAGTGATTCTCATGATAATAGGTCACAACCTGAGCTATCATGCGTAAAAGCCGCATCCAACGGCCAGGAACACCAATAGTATGGAGTTGCAACCTCATAGGTAACTCCTCGATCCAGAATACCAAGGGTTAATCCCTCTACATGATCCTGCAACTCTACGAGTGTCTCAGCCAAATCAAAATCCTGGAGAACTGCTCTCCCAACATTTCTCCGCGCTGGTCCACCTGCCCCCTGTTGGTGTCTCACAGGTTCAACAATACCAACATCTGCATGCATGAGAGCGATTTTAGTTTAGTCTTGGAAACATCAAAACACAAAAACATGTAGAAACTTAAAAATAAAAAAACATTTTGGTCAAGAAACAATTTACATATAGCACCCCATTAAGCGCCCACTGGTAGACTCAACTCTGAATATCCACGAAAATCCATCCCTATGTATAGATGCTCCTCGATGACAATGTGTTGTCGATCAAGCCAACTGAATAATGCAGTAGAAAATGTAATCGATGACTGAACAACATGTATAGCCATCAATTCAACCCACCTTTGCATCCATGAATCTCTAGGACCAGCTACACCCAGTGTTACATGCTGGGGTTGCATCAATGGTATTCTCTCTAAGGTAAAAGAAATTAAGAGCGATCCATAACTAAAATTTTTGGTCTTACCACTCTTTACCTTTGTCATCTGCTCTTTTAGTGAAGAAAGTACTGCCTCACTCCAGTTAAATAAAGTTGGCTCAAGACACTCAAGTGCATACTGCATGTATGATCTATTTGCCAGATGAAGTGTCACACTGCCTGCCAACTTTGCGATGGTGAAAATGGTTTTTCTCAAAGGAAAATCACGAATATCTTTGATGATTATCTTTCGTCCTTGCTAGGCTATATACCTGGCCGATAGAATTTTCGAACATAGTCGCTCACTGATTCCCCTCCACGGGAGGAACCTGAAAGAGATATGGGGGCACCACGTCTCGACAACCCTGTAAGAAAATAAACATCATTGATCGTAATAGGGACCACTTTGTCCCTTATGTGAAAATCCTGATTTGTTGGATCCTAAGCATGAACTAGGAACTACAATAGTTCTGATTGTTGTCTCATCTCGGATAACCTGAAGTATTTGAGCAACCCACAATTTTTGAGGGCCTCAACTGTACCCAGTTATTAGGGAAACCATGTGTTGTTCTTCATGCTCTCTTTGTCACCAAGTAATAGACATTTTGATTCGATGAAAGCCTGAAATCAAACCATAAGCTTAGTTAGGATCCTTTTCATGCAAAAAAATGGAGAAATTTTGGGCCAAATCGGTGAAACAAGTTTTTGAAACTCGCCAGTGCAACCCAGGCAAGGAGATAGTGCGCTGCAGTGTAGCTAGCCTTCTATCTAGGTGCTCCCCAGGGCAGTTTTCGACATGGAAGCTTGTGTTGATCCTAGGGCAAAATTTTTTAACCCCGGGGTCCCCAAAAACCCTAAAAACTTGCATGACTATAAAAGAATGACATGAAAAGAAAGAGGAGGGGTCGATCTCCTACCTGGTCTGGAGGACATGAGAAATGATACTCAAAATCTCTCATGATCAACTGTTGAAGATCACGGTAAAAAATAGGATCAGAGCACAAACTGAATGGTAAATATCAAATGGTGAAAATAACATGGTAAATTCTTGTTTTTATGTTTATTTCATGAGCATTAAATGAGTAAAATTTAGTATTTACCAATGAAATAAGTATATTTAATCCATTTAGTGTTGCTTTGAACAAATTTACAGTTGACTTACAGAATTTGATGTGCACGATCGTGGATTTTACCTTTACCACAATTGATGGTGCTAGTCGTAGTACGCATAACCTATCTTTTGCAGCATGGGCCATTTTTGCTCCAAGTGGCGAGTTGGTGAGTTTTCAAGGGATTTGTATTAGTCGATCGACGAACAATATCACTAAGTATAGTGCATTGATCGAACTTCTCTCTGATTCCATTTCACTTAGTATCTGCCAAATCATCATTAGGCTGGATTCACAACTCATTGTACTACAACTAACAAACATTTATATTGTTCGAAATCCAACAATTCTTCATATGTTTCTTAGAGTTCGTCTTTTGAAAAGACATTTTGAGTGCATTTAATATCAACTTATTTCCAAAAATTTTAACACATTAACCAACTCATTAGCAAATTATGTGTTAAACAGACATTTGCAACACATGTAAAAGTAAATTTTCAATTCACATCATAAGTTGAATAGGATTGCATATAGCCATACATATAAAAACCATGAAAGTAAAAATAGATAGATGTTTTAAAAGTTTTTACAAAATTTGTGTCTAAGACACGTTTGGTCATCTGACCTAAAAACTCAAAATTAATGCAAAAACATCCTAAGTAGACCTGGTGATGCTCATGATAAAAGGTCATAGCCTGAGCTATCATACGCAAAAGCCACATCCAACAGCCTGGGACACCAATAGTGTGGTGCTGCAGCCTCATAGGTAAATCCTCGATCCGGACATCTGGAATACCAAGGGTTAATTCCTCCACATGATCCTGCAACTCTGCCAAGGTCTCAGCCAAATCCAAATCTTGGATAAATGCTCTCCCAATGTTTATCCTTATTAGACCACCTGCGTCTTGTTGGTGCCTCATAGGTTGAACAGTACCCACATCTACATTCATGAGAAGGGTTTTAGTTTAGTCTTGGAAACATTAAAAACAGAAAAAACATGTAGAAACTTGAAAATCAAAAACACTTGGTCAAACAATTTACCTATAGCACCCCATTTAGCGCCCACTGGTAAAATCAAATATGGATCTCCATGTAAATCCATCCCTAAGTATGGATGCTCCTCGATGAAATTTGTTTTTGATCAAGCCAACTAAAGAATGCAGCGGAAAAAATGATTGTTGACTGACCCACATGTCTAGCCATCAATTCGACCCACCTCTGCATCTGTGGATCTCTAGGACTAGCTACACCCTATGTTACATGCTGTGGTTGCATCAATGGGATTATTTATAAGGCAAAAGCGATTAAGATTGAACCATATTTAAAATTCTTCATCTTACCACTTTTCACCTTTGTCAGTTGTTCTTTCAGTGAAGAAATCATGGCCTCACACTAGTTGAATACATTTGGCTCAAGACACTCTAATGCATATTGCATATATGATCTGTTCGCTAGATGAAGTGTCACATTGCCAACCAAATTTGTGATAGTGAAAAGGATAGTTCTCAAAGGAAAATCACTTACATCCCTGATGTTTATTTTCCCATACTTTCTAGGCTGTGTACCTGCCCGACAAAACTGTTGAATGTTATCCCTCACCGATTCACCTCCACGGGAAAATCCTAAAAGTGAGATGGGGGCACCTCGCCTTGACAACCTAGTAAGAAAGTTAACATCATTGATCATAATAGGGACCACTTTGTCCCCTATGTGAAAAGCTTGATCTGTCAGATCCCATGGATGAACTAGGAATGGCAATAGATCTATTTGTTGCCTCATTCCAGACAACCTGAAGTATTTGAGTAACCCACAGTTTTTGAGGGCCTCAAATGTACCCAAATTATTTATGGAAATCATGTCTTGTTCTTCATGCTCTCTTTCTCGCCAAGTAATAGAAATTTTGATCCGATGAAAGCCTGAAGTCAAACCATAAGCTTAATTAGGATCCTTTCCATGCAAAAAACAAGACAAATTTTGGAGCAAGCGGGTGAAACAAGTTTGGGAAACTCACCCATCGCAGCCCATGCAAGGAGACAGTGCACTGTAGAGCATGCAACCTTCTATCTAGGTGCTCTTCAGCATAGTTTTTGACATGCAAGCCTATGCTAATGCCAGGGGGGAAAATATAACCCTAGAGGCCCCAAAAAACCCTAAAACTTGAACGAAATACTAAAAGAATGACATGAAAATAAAGAGGAGGGGTAGATTTCCTACCTGGTCCAGACGATACGAGAAATGGTCCACAAAATATCTCGCAATCAACTGCTGAATTTCGAGGTAAAAAACTAGCCCAAAGCACAAAACTGAATGGTAAATATTAAATGGTAAAAATGACATGGTAAATACTTGTTTTATGTTTATTTCATGTTCATTAATCGAATAAAATTTAGTATTTACCTATTTTTACTCATGAAACATGAATGTTTAATCTATTTGGTGGTGTTTTGAGCAGGTTTTACAACTCACTTATAGAATTTGGCGTGCTCGATTGTAAGTTGTATCTTTGACCACAAAGCATACTTTTATCTCTTTTTTAGCTCTGTTAAACATCAAAAAAGGAACCCCCTTGGAGTCCTCTTTAAGCTCTTTTCAGACTCTCTAAATAAGAAAATATTGACGAGCGCTTTTCCTTTTTAGCCTGTTAACGGATTGGAAATGACATCTACTCAGTATAAATTTAACCCTTTTTCAAGCTGAGATAGATTATTTACAAAAAATGAATACATTGACCGAACATGGTCAATAGGTTCTCTCTTGTATTTCTTTACGCTTTTTCAAAATCTTCATACAAATCTACGAAAAATAACTTGTGGAGTTTTCTTTTCGTCCCTTTTCAAACTCTCTAAACATGAAAAGGACCAAGTTATCATTGTCGTTAAACTCGTTAAAACATCAAATATTGACAAACTTTTTGATCATGACAAGGCCGAGTTTCACCTTTGCTAAACTCGTTAAGAAAATCACATATTGATGGGTTCAAACGAAGGGTGGAATTATACAATAAGCACATGTTATCCTCCTCAAGATTGATAAAAAATAAAGAGGTACTAGTCAACAATGACTGGGGAAAATGGAAAAAGGGGTAAACCACTTTTGGTAGCAGGTCGCTCTTGAACATGACACTTTCACTTCATCACTATGACTATTTGGGTTGAGTTATTAGCTTAATGGTTATCATACCGTTGGTCTATCATACCATCCATCACTTTGTTTTGGGTCAATGCTACCAATTCATTTTAGTGTCGCCGACATGTTCAAGAGAAGTCATTAAGTCAAAATTCTTCCTTTGCAATATCATAAGCCTTAATTTTCATGACTGTCATTCCTGAACCTTGTGTCATCAGTCAAATTTTGTCTCCAAAATCATTACACTCGTTTCGTGTCGTTGATGCGGGATACATTAAGGCCCTCCTGCGATGAGTCGCTTCTTGTCGACATCAACACATTATCCAAGAAGTTGACTTAGAAACACCCTTCCAGTACCTTGAGGCTTGCATACATCAATGGCAAGTTTCTTGCTTCCGGAAATGGGTTGATATCATTGGCCTTCGACCGAAAGACTTTGTATGGTGTTCGACATCAAAACATCCATTCACACCATGCAGAATGTACTGCAACACCTTGAGGATCATTATCATTATTGATGATTTCTCTCGCGTCTGTTAACGACTTACATCATTAGCTGGTAATCAGACGATGTCTTCCCATGTTCGTCTTTAGATCACATATTCACATGGTTAGACTCATACTTGAGAGAATGATTGAACGAGATAGAAGACCCCGGATATAGTTTCATCCATCCGGGCTGCGATTTCAGGAAATGTACCAAATCATCCGTACAATGGCTTTACATCGATGGTCATTCTGATCATGGGTCTATACCTGTAGACATATGTCTATGTACTTGTAATGAAAGTTTATATGTTGAGCATGGGTATGCCTTCCCTCAACAATTCATGAGAAAAATCAAAATATCATGATATTATGTAGTGTAATCAATGCAGGTCACCAACCATTTTGGAACTTCCTCATCACATCATAAATCATTTCACTCAAAATTAACATTTTTCGACTTCATGCTTTAGGGGGCAGCTGTTATAGATCCATTTGGGCACATCACTCCCTTTATCTAGATTAGTGTTTTAGGGCTCATTAAACCCTAATTTAAGTTGCTACATGCCCTGAAAAATTCAACCTTTTGAATGCCTCCTTCCTAGATAGTTTCATGGCCTGAAGACATCCTGGAATGACCTCTAGAGGGACTAGCAAAGGTAGGACCATGCAAGGGTGCGCTTCAGAGTAGTTAAGTCCACGCCAGGGTACTCTATAGAGCACTTAGCCCCTCTTTGACCTGCTCTGGGTGAGTTTGAGCGAAATTCACATAGGGTTTGGGGAATATTATTATCTTCGGGAGCCTTCGAGAAGATTCCCACACTTATCATCTCCTATGAGCTTGAAAATGGATGAGGAATGAGTTAAGCTACCTCCTATCCTCTCATCCTTCCTCCATGGAACTAATTCTAAGTATGGAAGGCCATTCAATACTCTCATTGATGAAAAAACCTCCTCCATCTTCCTATAAATTGAGCACTCATCTAAGTGATAAGGGGCTGGACTTTGATGAACTGTAAGGAGATAATGTTAGTTTGAGAACTAAGACTATTGTAAGTTTCATTATGCTGTTAGAATGCCATGCTTATGATGTTATGTGGATGGAACCAAAGCTGGAGGAGTGACTTCGAATCAAGCTTCATGGTTGTAATTCTTCCTTCTATTCAATAAAGTATTTAAACCTTTTTCCATATGCTTATCTTGATATATGATGCTTATATGTGTGATTGTATCTGATTCCATTTACTTGTAATCAATAGATCTTTTACTTTGATTGGTTCTTCTGTTGATGTTTATAGGCACTTCTCAAGCATGTTAAGTATGGGAAGGAGCGACAAGACCAATACAAAAGAGACAAGAGGAAAGCGGGAGTACAAGTAGGTCTTCTCATTCTCTTTGTCTTATCTATTGTTTATAGAAAAAGGTTAAAGTGCCTTAAACTGTTGTTCTAGATATGGCTACTTATCTAGGGAATGTATTTATTCGTAGATATCAAATTCTTCATAACAAGAATATGACAATCAGATTCCACATATTGAAGGGGGAATTCCTATACTGGATCAATCTGTGGAATCTTCTTCTGAAGCACTCTCTCCCTCACATGAAACTCCAACCACTGATGATACTTTTAGTGATGTGATTGATAATATTGGGAGATTCAATCTTTATTCAATCCTAACTCAATCAACTGAGTAGCTTGGACCATCTCTGAAAGGTCCCCCAAAGTGGCTAACAAAGACACTTGAAAGTGTTCTTCCTGGTGAATTTGGAAAGATAGGAACAAGAAATTTAGCCAAGAAAAATGGAGGTGATGTAGATGATTTTGATTCACTTGTTGATATGGATGTTTCTTATGATTGTGAATTGAATGTGTCTACATATTTTGAACCAATTTCCTTTAAAGAAGTCGCTTCTCATGATGAATGGAAAGAAGCAATGTAAAAGGAGTATGATGCCTTGATAAAGCATGGCCCTTGGAAGCTAGTTGATCCTCCATTGGGAACTAAACCAATTGGATGCAAGTGGGTCTACAAGAACAAGTATAAAGCTAATGGCTCATTTGACAAGCACAAAGAGAGGCTTGTGGAAAAAGGTTTTGCACATAAGGAAGGGGTTGATTATGAGGAGAATTTTCCCCCACAGTAAAATGGGATACCATTCGGACACTCTTTGCCCTAGCAGCTTAGAATGGTTGGAAAGTCCATCAAATGGATGTAAAAATTGCTTTCTTAAATGGAAATCTAAAAGAGAATGTTCTTATGTCCCAACCTGAAGGATTTGTCATGAAAGGACATGAAAATAAAGTATGCAAACCTGTGAAAACCTTTTATGGCCTCAAGCAAACACCACGAACCTAGTATAAAAAGTTAACTGAGCATCTTCTGAAATTCAATTTCAAACATTATAATCTTGAGGATGCAACTTTGTTTGTCAAGAAAGTTGGAAAACCAGTTGTATATCTTGTGGTATATGTAGATGATATTTTGATGACATGGAACAATGAGAGCTACATTGTATCCATAAAGAAGGAATTGAGGAAAGGTTTTGAAATGACTGATTTGGGCTATGTCCATTACTATCTTGGTATTGAAGTAACTCAACATCCGAAGTCTATATTCCATTCTCAAAAGAAGTGCATTGGAGATATGTTGAACATGTTTGGCATGGCTGAGTGCAATCCTCTAACTACTCCAATGGAACAAGGCTTAAGCTCACACCTGAATTTGAGGATGCAACAAAGTATAGATAGCTTGTAGGAAGTCTTAACTATCCGACTACTACCAGACCAGACATTTCGTTTGCTGTTGGAATCCTATCTTGGTTTATGCAAAAGCCTTGTGAGGGACATTGGTTTGCTGCAAAAAGGGTTCTAAAGTACTTGAAGGGAACTCAAGACTTTGGACTCAAGTATACACAAGTGGATGACTTCAGCTTGATTGGATACTCTGATTCAGACTTCGATGGAGACAAAGAAACTGGGGTATCTACTTTTGGTTATGCTATGAGCCTTAGATCAAGAGTTGTCTCCTAGAGATCACACAAACAATTAGTTCCAATAGATTCCATAATAGAGGCAGAATATGTGGCAGCAACTGAGGCAACAAAATAAATTGCGTGGCTCATGAAAATTTTGGAAGATTTGTAGGTAAAATAAGTACATTCGACTCCACTCATGATTGACAACATCTCTGCAATAAATTTTGCCAAGAACCCAAAGTTCCATGATCGAACGAAGCACATCAATACAAAATACCATCTGATTCGACATCATGTTGAGGCCAATACAATCCATCTAAGCCATTGTTCCACTAATGAGCAGATTGCAAACATCTTCACCAAAGTGCTTGGAAGAGAAAAGATTAAAAGATTCAAAATGATTCTTGGACTCACAAACATCCCTTCAGAGTAAAGGGGAGGGGAGGGGTGAATGCTGACACCTAATCATGGGGATTGGGTGAACAATTGTAAATAATGTAAATAATAAATAATGGAGAGGGAAGATTCATTGGGAGATGAAACTCAAGAGTCACTCCCTCATGTATATAACTATGAGCAATCTAAATGAATAAACACAATTTCATTTGAGGAGTTACATCCTGGCCTGACACCTCTAAACCATCCTTCGACAGGAGGAGTTCCTCCATGTCGTTACCCCTTTGGTCATATATCTTTCTTATTCCTGCCACCAGGAATCTCTTATACCCATGTAATGGATATTTCGAATCTTCCTAACATGAATTTGGGGATCTCAGTCTAGTACATCGATTCTCCTAGAAACAATCCTCCTAACCAACTCAAACCTTACATGGATTTAAATCTAGTTCAACCCATTCATACCACCCCTTCCTTTTCTTCAATTCCACAACAACCTTAGTAGGAAGCTACTCTTGTTAAGAAAGAATCTACTGAGGGGTGAAAGAAAAGGAAACCAAAGCGACTCCCACCCCTAAATCATTGAAGCCTTATCCTCCATGTGTTTTATGTGATGTTCCTAGACATGCCACCAATAATTGTCCTAAACACCCCCACGTTAAGAGTGTGCTCTCAAACATCTACTTGATCCTAAAATTCTTGAGGTCCATCTCACCTTACTTTAGTCCACCAAGAAGAAAAAATGGGTATTCATGAACATTATTCTCACCATTTTCCTTGTCTCGAATATTTTCGTGATACACTTCATGTGCTTTTCGAGTTAGCTTCTGCTTGTAGTGACTCTCCTTCTTTACCCACGAGTTCTTGCCTTAGTTCTTACTAGATAGAAGGTTTCTCAATCCACCATTGTGATTCTCCCTCCTCATGTTGAGATGAGGAATAATTCAACACCCATTATCTACTTGTCATCAACCATGGGATCAACATATTCTGACCCTTTAGGAGTTTCCTATTGCACTTCTTTCGAAGCATATTCGAAAGATGCTTTAGTCTCAACATCGGTGGATGACACATACAATAGTCATTTGCCCCCCCTTTCTGTGATGCATATGTGAACCTGTTGTGGTTTGGATTATCCCTATATCAACTTAAAGATAACTTTCTTGCATGAGGTCTACAAGAGGGCAGATTTGATGTCTCTTTCCTATTGGAAAGTAATAAACATACTATAAGACAACAAAGAAAGAGAGAGGGTAACTGGACCCAATTAAACCAATCATAACCACCATTCCAAACTAAAATGAGTTGATTAAAGTTCCCGACCGGGTGGTCTCCCTTATAATGTTGACATGGTCATTTTGGGCCATCAACATTTTTAGTGCTAGAAGGAGGGCCTGAGTAAATTATATCTCTGATGATTTTGTGCTTTAAGATTTTATCTTATTACTATGGCTCCATTTAAATACCTACTTGGAGTTTCTTTATTGGACCTCATCTAATAACCACTCTGATAAAGGTAGTCCATACCCTATCTGTGGTAAAGTATAATGGTAAGACATCTGCTTTTAATCATCTCCTTTAATTTATTTTAAGTTGCAATTATTTCAATATTGATGAAGGTGTTATTTGCAGGATTTTCACTCTTACTTTGACAAGAAAATCCAAAGGCTGGTGCTTATCACTTCAAGTTCCTCCATACGCAGTTGGGATGATTTTTCAAAGATTTTCTTCATGCATTTCACGAATATGATTACAAAAAGGTGTGTGATCAGTTAGAATAATTTGTAGGATGGAAGGTGAGACTTTGGATATGTTTTATATTAGATTTAAATTAACTTTAATATAATTTCGGTCCAAAGATTTGCCTCCTCAATTCCAATTAATTGGATGGTTCAAACACTTAGTGTCTTTGTCTCGTGGTAACTATCAAGAACCGAAAAGTATATCCTTTGTTGATGATCATTAAATTACTCAAAATAACAATGTCAATTCTTCACAAATTGAAATTACAAATGCTAATCACTATGCACAAACTACTACAATTAATTCACAATCCAATGATACTAAATGGCAAATGATGGAGTAGATAAGCAACGATCTATAGATCGATCAAATGCACAAAATTTGAATTATCTATTTTGGAAAATCAAAAATCATCTATGCATAGAGAAACCTCCAGGTATATATCTTCAACTTCCTATTTCTCTCTCTACCCTAATATTTTTAACAATAATAATTTAGTTCATAATCAATCAACAATGTTTTTGAATACAAATTTCATTTTAGAAAACAAAGGAGCTGATATTAATAAAAAAATATTAATTTCTAATATCGGTAGAGAAAATCTAATCAATAATTCTGAAGATTCTCTTAATTTGGTATTCAATTACTTGCATGGTTATGATTTATTTAATTCAGAGGAAAATAACATTAATGAAACTATTTATGATGATGACTTGGAAAATGAAAATACTCAACCTCTTTGTTCTTCAAAAATGGTTTTGTTTGACTCTTATATTCCCAATTCTTTAGGTGAATCAATTTTTGAAGATAAAGAGAACTTTAATCAAGGAATTATTCCGGTCCATTGTAATTTTCAAACATGTAATCATCATAGTAATTCTAGTATTCAAGAGCCTATCCTAATTTTTTATTCCTATGATGATGGAATTCCCTTTTTGAATCATAAGATTGAAATATTCCCATTCCCACAAAAAATGCAAACAATGAGGTTAACTTTATAATTTATGTTGATACTTGTGGGAAAAAAATGTTTGCAAATGAATCCCAACCATGTTGTATTATTATTTGTAACATTAATGTAGATTTTAATTTGCTTCATTTTCAGTTCCCTCAGTTTGAATTTTTTTTTCTTTCAAATCTCATTTTTATAATTATGAACACATTGTATTGGCATTTTAAGCATTTAAACTCTCAAGATTCATCAGACACAATACTAAGCGTATATGAAAATCAATTCCATAATTTCAAGCATGAACATCAACTATTTTTTATTTTGAGAATTTATTTGATGATCATGTTTGGCCGATTTATTTTTTATTTTCAAATAAGTTCATCATAATTTTTGGCACTTGAGAGTGCACCATATCATTCTGGTCAGCAATGAAATACTTCTAGAAAACTTTTAAATGTTCATCCATACTTTATCGATCCATTTGAAAAACATATGGAAGTTCCAGTGCTCAAGAATATTTCTGATTTCTCCGGTGTTCAACAGGCTTCAATATTAAAAAATGTATCATTCAATCCACACTTGATTTTTCCTTTTCCTTTGAACTTCTTTCAATCATTCACTAAAATACATGCTAAGTTTTATGATCTTGTAGGCATATAGTTGGAAGAATTTCGAGGTAAGAATTTTGTAAATAAGTTTATTTTTTTAAACTTGTTAGATGTATATACTAGGCTGATTTTTTCTTTTAATAATATAACTGCACTCTTATTCTTGTTGTTGATTTTTGACATTTTTATATGTACAAGAAATAAAAAGCTTACTTGGTTACATTGGAAGTATGAATATACCTAGTCATATTTTCCCTTATGTAGTTAGATTAGGAATAGAATTAGTCTAGTTATATTTCTCTTTCATGTTTGCAATATTGTTGATTTCAAATAAATAGGTAATGAAGCACTACACATTTACCTTAACTTGAATTTAAGTAAAGAGTGGTTCAGAAGTATATGTCATATTTCCCATCTAGTTTTTGCAGATCATCTTCATGCTTGTGGTGCACTTGTTTATCTTGCTCCATTACAACTAGACACTTTTGAAATAATGATTTCTCAAGAGGTGCTAAGTGATCTCATTCACCACTATTGTTCTTCAATATGAAGTGAATATAAATCAATAACTCATTATTTAGTAGTTAATTTGGACTAAATAAGTAGATGATGTTTGAACACAAGAAAAATCGAATGGTAATACACGGGAGAATGTCAAGACTTCTGAGGTAAATTTACAATCAAACTCTTCTTGGTATGCATATACATGTTCATCTTCATATGCTGTTAACTTTTATTTTTCATAGTTTATTTCTTATTTATGTTTGCTTCTTTTTGCAGGTCTTCAAGAACTTGATTTGGAGACTTGAATTTTACAAGTAAATTCAGTTGGCTTTAGAATAAAGCGAGTAGTCAGCCCCTTCCAATCTGCAACATGTTCAGGGAAGTATTTTCTTTTTCATCAGAATCTTGGTTTTCTATATTGATGCTTCTGTTCATATTTCCTTGCTTCACAAATGCACAAGATGAACCAATAATCATTAATGTAGCTTAAATGGAATGTTAGACTCTTTCTTGTTAAGATTTGCTACAAGCAAAGGAAATTGTAAAAATCTTGCAACAAATATTGTTTCCATGATCTTACATTTGTCGTGTTGAGCTAAACCTTTTCATTGCACTCATTTATCTTACATCCGCTTTAGTCACATTTATGCCTTTTGAGATGATTCAATGCCCCTTATTTACAAATCTCAAAATTTCAGACCTTCTGGCTCATCCGACTCTTGAGTTTATGCTATATCGAAAGCATTTTAAAACACATTTTGAAATTTGTCTTTCCGATATCCATGTGGCCTATTTTATTTTCTCTCCCTGACCTCATCAATCTCGAAGTCTCATAAAAGTACATTAAATTATCATTCTATCCGAGTTTTTGATATTATGTTTCTATTCAATAAGTAACTTGAAATTTCCTTTTTCTCATAACTCTTATTTAAAGACTTTGTGAGAAATATTTTTAAAGTCTCTTCGTATTTCAAAACTTTGGTATATCAGGTTATTATCATTAATAAATTGAAATTTCTTCCTGAGATTTCCTTTTTTTAACATCTCAAAAGTGATATATCAGACTAATATAATTTTGTTTCCTTCTCATCAATTCATCCATTAATTTTTAATTTGAATTATCATTATACTCACATGGAGCCCTCTTTGCTTATCTTTGTATCTTCAAGTTGATTTTCATGTTACTCGGGTATTCAAGATCTTGGATGCTTTTTTTGTTATAATTTGATCAAACATCTAAGCATTCATTTCTTGAGATGACTAAGTGAGTTTGGGGATATACATTCTTCATGGTGTGTTCACTTGGGCCTCTTTTTACTCTTTAGAGCAATCCTCTTGGCTAATGAGAAGTGCATCACTTGTGGCTTGCCTACGTTTTCATCTTTATCCTACTATCATATGCTCATCCCATCATCCCGATCATTGTTTAGTATGCATCTTTATTTGCTTTTCAAAGGCACTCTTGAACAACCACTATGATGATGCAACCCACTGGTAGGAATTTGGAATAGGTGAAAATAATGGATCATGGTTAATGCATGTTTGTATTCTCTTTTGTTTAAATGTTTGATATATCACTCCATATTTAGCATGTAAAATTTCAAGACCTCTCCATACACACATAATTACTACATAGGTTGGGTCTTGGTCTTGAATTTTAAGGTTTTATAAAAAATCATGGAGTAGATATAAAATCTGAAATATAAGGAGAACAATTCCTACTGCAATTCATAAAGAAACATATTTTCATTTTCATTTATGATGGATTTGATTTCTTCTTCTGACTTCTTGAACATAAGACATCATTTTTATAGTTTTACTGTGCGTTGTAATTTATATTTAATAAATTATGGTTTTGGGCACAACTTCTTCATTCTTTTAATGTCAATCAAATGAACAGGTTATATGTTGTTGGAGAAAATGATATCTCTCAGGTAAAATTAAATGAAATTCTCTAATGGTAAGTCTCATATGCCCACTTTCATCCTTTTTTATTTTCTTTACATTTTAGTTTCAACCTTTGTTTTTAATTTTTCTGATCTTAAACTTTGTTTGCAGGACTTCAAGAATTACTGCATACCTTAGATTTGACACTCATTCTCCTTTGTTTGGTTTACTTTGAAGTTTTTGGGAGAAGCAATAAAGATCCTCATAAAATCAACTAAACTAGGGAGTCCCTAAACTTTCTATTTGTTTCATAAGCATTCATTTTATCATAAAATGGTTAAGATGCTTTTATGCAAGATTTGCTTTGTAACAAGAAAATTTGCAGGATACATAAACTTCTCATTTGGCTTATTTACTATTATTTCCCTTATAGTTTTTCAAAGCCTAATTGTTACTAACTATGCAAGATAAAATTCATTAAAAATATCAACATAAGACTAGCACACACTTGGTTGCCTTGTTTTTCTATGTTGTTGAGACTTTCGTATAATTAGTCTTGTTGGGGTTTATCTTTTAATTTGGGTTTGTCTTTTAGCTTTTCCTTTCATTTTTACATTTTTGGAGTTTTCTGATTTCTTTCACTTTAGTTTGGATTTTTTTTTCTTTTTTTTATTGGTTATGGTTTGATTTTGGTGACTTGGCCAATATATATGTAGAAGGCATTTTTCTCACCCAACATTGGTTGGAATACATGAAATTTTTTACTCTGTCTATTCAATGAGTTTCATTTACCATTAAAGGTATATCTTTATGGAATCATAAAGCCCTTTTTTTTTAATATTTTTCATGGAGGAACACATATTCTTTTTAAGTGATATAGTTCACCTTTTCAAGGAAAGAGTTGACTTGAGTTTGAATCAATGGATCCCTTCCATCCCTCCACTTTATAAAAACCTCTAACTGATAGTTGCCGGGAAAGATTTGGAATCAACATTATGAAAGTATTATATCCATTAACATAAGTCTCTATTACCATCCCACCTCTTTCACTCAGGAACGTCACAAACTAAGCTCACAAATGTGCTTATCAAAAGGGTGATTAAAGGGGGAAGCATGGGAAATACAAGTAAAGCCTTCGGGGCTATGGACGCTCATTGGCAGTGGGGCTATCCTTGTATGGCATAAAATACAATTTCATCGGGGTACTGTTCAGACTCGCTGGCAGCGAAGAGATGTCAAAGACCATTCATATTTATGGATATATGCTTTATCAAAACACTCCTATCCGTTCTTCTATTTTTCATATGAGGTAATCTTAAAATATTTTTTTCCTAAAATTTGGATTCATGATTCTAAACTCATTCTACTTTGAGTGCTTACCTTTTTGAACCTATATTGCTTAATTTATTTAATGTGGGACCCATGCAAATTTTTTTACTAATTGATGTCTTAATAGAATTCCTCATTTTTAATCTTTGGGTAAATTGAAGTTCATCATGTATTTTAACCAGAGCTAATTGGTTATTCTCCGTGTGTTGCCATTGTTGTGGTGAAAACTCAACACCCCAATTTTTTACTTATTTATTTCAAATAATGGTGACCCTTTCTGTAAATTTGGGCTAAATCACCTTTTAATGTTTTCTTTTGGTTAAGTGTCCTACAATTTCGGCAAATTTTTATTTTCTCATGAATTTTCTTTTGCTTGCTTCATTGCATTCATCTTTTCGCAAGATTTCCATTGGTTCTTGTTTTGTCTCATTTGGATGCAATATTTGCAAATGGTGCTCATCTGATCTTCGATAATTTTTGTACAAATTGTACATAATTTTAATTTTTGTAAATTAATTGTAAATATTGATTTTTAATCATTTTTTATTAATTAATTAAATTTTTCTAACAGTCGTACAAAATCACCGTAGCAAAATTGTAGAACAATTAAAATTATGTGTTTTCGGGATTTCAGAAGTTTATTCCAAATCCTAATTTCAAAAAATTAAAAGGATCCGAAATTCTGAAATTACAAAGTGATTGTAGTTCTTAATGCTAGGACATTTTTTTACACAAGTGGTTGTAGTTGTTTTTTAACAATAAAGTGGTTGTAGTTTATACATAAGAAGGAGGGCCCCACTCGAAGTGGCCTTCCTTTCCTCATTTACACCATTCTCACTCATTTCATTAAAACCTTCGAACCAATAAATATAGTAACTCCATTCTAAAAACCTCTGATATCTCTTCCTCCCCGATGTTTTGAAGGTTCAACACCTTCGATAAAATAATACTGCCTCACTCCTCGCGACCTTTTAAATATCGAAACTTTCGTTTAAACAAACTTCCAATGACGGATGACCAATTCCTCTGATACTCCAATAGCTAAACGTCGATGACTCATTATATCTCCAATAGTTTATTAACATAAGGTTTGGTTTATCCCAAGGCTCCCATCAGAACCTCGGGACATATATACCTCGTTTCAATTAAAAACCTCCGATATCATATAACCTTTGATGTCCGATATTGTTTTCTTCCTATGGCCTTTTGTCATTTCACTTTGAATTGACATTTCGCTTTGTATTACAAAGGCTTGAGGTTTTTTTTTTTCAGAGAGAAAAAACCATCATAGCTTATATTAAGACAATATAAAGATCTGAATTACATAGATAGATACTATCAGATTCCTGATGTAGAAAAATCAGGTACGCCCAAATAACCTGATGTCCAAAAATATAATGCCAAACAGTTCAATACCTACAGATTTTACTTTTCTGTTCATAACACATTTTCCATATCAAAACTGGAGTGTTTTAGAGAAGATTTTGACCTCCTCAAAAAACTAAACATATTGACAATACATCTGGTAGGAGACACATGAAAAAGAACCAAGGACCAAATTAGCCAGAGAGGTCATGATTGGCCAGAATGCGAAACAAAAAGGAGTTCAGAGGCATCCTTGAATCTTGGAGGATATGTTCATTCCTCCATTTCCACAAGAACTAGCTGACCAGAACAAACAAGGTACGCCAAGATGAATTCTGCTCACTCCACCATTTGATGCCATCCTGTACAGAGGAGAAAACGTGGTAAGGAAAACCAAAAGACAAAGAAAGTTCATACCAAATATGTAGAGATGAGGCACATTGGAAGATCATATGTAAATTAGTCTTGGCCGCATTCTGACACAAGGCGCATCTGCCCGGGCCCTGCCAACCTTTCCTTTGAAGAACCTCCCATGTAAGATTCCTGTTCCAGAAGACCAGCCACGTGAAGAAAATAATTTTGAGCGGGCATGAGACCTTCCATAGAGAAGGAGGAAAGATCAGGTGAGTGTTACATGATGGTCCAGAAGACATTGATGCATATAAATCCTTTACACGAATTGGCAAAGGAGATCAAGGAAGAGCCCAAGCCAGAACATCCCTAGTGCCTGAGCGATGAATCACCAAACCATTTAAGATTTGAAGAACAGAGCTCCAAAGGGGACGAATGGAGAGAGGCAGATGTAAGTCCTCTCCGTCCTTCCAGACAGGTGAAGTGAAAGACCATGATTTAATCAGATTATCCCACGTAAAAATACCTTTTGAGTGGAGATACCAATGAGGATGCTTGAACCCGAGAAAATCTTCCAACGCAAATTTTCCATGAAGAAAGGCTGAATTTTCCTAAAACTTTGCCAGATAGCAGACCCCCTTTTTATGCCCAAAGATTTCCTTCTGTACCAGTACTCCATACTTCTTCCTTTTAAATATTTCCTATTTATAAACTTGCTCCACGAGCCCTCACCAAAGATACCTCTATGGAGAGATTTACAAAGAAGGGCTTTTCCAAAGTTCCTCATGTGTAAAAGACCCTAGCCCCCTGCCTTTCTCGACCTAGAGATAGATTCCATCTTAACTAAATGAAACTTTGACTGATAGGATCTTCCTCCCCATAAAAAATTTGCAGCTAAAGAGCACATTTTGTTAATAACAGAAGCAGGGAGAAGATAAAGATGGGCCCAGTAGACTGCCAGCTGAGATAGGACTGCCTGTACCAAGATAAATCTGCCAGCTAAAGAGAGGAATCTCGACTCCCATCCGGAAATTTTTTTGTAGAAGCAATCAATAAGCCATTGCCAGTCCCATTTGTTGTTGCCTTTTGCCTTCAAGTTAAAACCCAAATATTTGATACCTTTCTTGATCGATGCCTGGTTGATGCCAATCATAGATGCAATCCATAGAACTATCTCCATATTAGACTCATTGTGATACAGCATAGATTTATCCTTGTTGATGACCATTCCAGATGCTCACTGAAATTTTTCTAAGATATTATTAAGACATAACCAGGATTCTTTGCAAAGCATGGCAAAAATGAGAATATCGTCAACAAAAAGATTGTGGGATAGGAAAGTATCCTTGCAGATCTTTATCAGCCTACATCTTCGTTTAGATACTGCTTTGTTGATCTGTAAGCTGAGAGAGTTCATAACCAATATAAAAAGCAAGGGGGAGAGAGGACAGCCCTGGCGAAGTCCCCTCTCGGTTAGAAAAAAGTTGATGGGATTCCATTTATAATGACTAAATAATTTACATTTTTGACGCACACCATTATCCAGTCAATGCCTTTGGATCTCAGCTCGATTTTTGCCAGCAAGATTCTAAGGAAGCCCCAGTCAACACAATCATAAGCTTTTTTCAAGTCTATCTTTAGAATAGTCACCTCAATATTGTTTGACAACATTGTGAATAAGCATTCCTAAGTCATAGCAACAACATCCCAAATATTCTGGTCTTTTAGAAACGCGTGCTAGTCCCTTGTAATGAAGGAGTTTAGAACAAGCTTCATCCTCTCCGCTATAATTTTAGAGATGATTTTAAACAGAGTATTGCATAATGCAATAGGTCTGTAGTCATGGAAGGATTCTGATCCATGTTTTTTGGGAATAAGAGCGATGAATGTGGAAGATAATGCACTGTGTATGTTTCCATACATACGGGAGGCCTCCACCATTCTCAGCAAATTCGCTTTGAACATGTCATAGAAATGAGAGAAAAATTCAATTGGCCATCCATCTGGCCCAGGACTCTTGTCCTTTTTGAATGACTTGATAGCAGCAAGGAGCTCTTCTTCCGTAACCGGTTTTATGAAATTTTCATTTGCTGTCTCATCAAACATTTCAAGCATCGGATCCACGGCCCAGATCATATCATTAATGTTACCTTGTTGCCTTTTATATTGATTCTGAAAGAACCTTGAAGCTTCAACAGAAATATCATTCTGAGAGAAAAAGAACCCTCCCTTACCATCTTCGATCTTCCATATGGAGTTTTTCCTTCTTCTGGCATTTGCATAATTATGGAAGAACTTCATGTTCCGGTCCCCCTCCTTTAGCCATAGCGCTCTGCTTTTGAGCCTCCATGAGGCCTCTTCCTTTACCAACAGTGTTTGCTTCTTTTTTTCCAGATTTCTAATATGATTCTTTTGCTCAAAAGACAGGCAATCTGGGTTTGATGAATTGATGAAAATATCCAACTCCTTTTGAATGTCATTCAGCTCCCGTTTATCCCTCTTTTTTTTTTGGATTTGCCAGTCCTTTGCTAACACTCTTAGACACTGGATCTTTTCCCGGAAAGTTGTGAAAAGGGCCATGTCAGATTCTTGCAGTTCCTTCCATTTTTTGATATAGAATCATTGAAAGATTGGTCTTCTAAGTAGATCCTGTTGAATTTAAAGGAATAACCCTGCCTATAGTCCATTCTCCTCCATTCAAGAAAAATAGGCCTATGATCGGAGGTGAAATCATTCCCAATGAAAGAAAATGGAATTCCCCATTTGGCAATGATGCTAGCATTTATCATGAAACGATCAATCCTTTTTGCAATGTAGGCTTGCCCTATCTTGCTGTTATCCCACGTGGGCATCAATCGATCCGGCAGGACATCTACTAAATTCCTACTTAGAAATTCCTTTCTAAGTCTGTCAGCCAATTGATCTTTTTTCCTGCAGTTACCCCAGCACTCATCGGGACTTAGAGTCACATTTAAAGCCCCCGCTATCAACAATGACTCAATATCAAGAATTTCCGAAGCAAACAACCTTTCCCAGAAAGGGAGCCTGTTCCTATAAGGTGCATATACATTCAGAATGTTGAGTACAAAAGCATGGCCCCTGATTGAGGCCGAAATTAAGATTCCAGCACAGCATTTAAAAGCCTTGGCTTTTATGCAAACTGGATCCCACAAGACTGCCAAACCTCCAGACAAACCATTTGCTTCAGTGGCAACCATAAACCAAGATGGGAACATCCTTCTAAAGAACGCTAGAGATGCCTTGCTAGAGTGCATGGTTTCCTGAACAAAAATAATTTTGGGATGAGCCGAAATGAAGATTTCCTTTAGCGCTAAAAATTTAGGGGATGCGCCCAACCCCCTGATATTCATTGATATCAAAAAAGTCATTTAGAAGACTCTCCAGCCACACATGCTCTAAGAGGCTGAGATTCTGAGGAATCCAAGATTGGAACTTCGACGAGGGATAAATTTGTGATACCAAAGTCAGAGACTATAGATCTACCTCTGAAATGACGACTACCTCCCTTATGTTTCTTTCTGACCGTGATATTTTTTGCGGAATTTGGGCTGATAGATGGAAAGGAAGGAAAAGAAGGTCTGTGAATAGTTAATGGCTCGAGCTCCGAAGGATTTCTTTGAAAAAAGAGATCTAAATCATTGTCGAGTTTATTGACAAGCGAATCTGTAGGAGAATTAAAAGGAGTAGGAGAGAGCATAAGTTCCTTTCCTTTCGATAGACCTTCGGGAGGATGGACCAGAGAGGGAGAAGAAGAGGAGATCTGGATAGTATGAGAGCCTACCGCAAATACCCCCTTATTCATAGCAGGGGGAGAGGGCACTGCTTTCTCCTCGATCGGCTCAGGAATAGGAGGGAATCCGAAGGCCGGAGCATTGAGAGTCTCAGATCGATCATGAGAAATATTCAGAGAGTGGAAAGGGACCGAGTCCTGATTGTTTAATTGACTCTCCAGGATGCTTACTTCATCAGAGAGTGGATCCGATTTGGATTTCCTGCCCTTATTGATACAATACTTCTTGGTCCTACGATTGAAATGAAAACAACAATTTTTGATGAGACAAAGGCTTGAGGTTTAAACATAGAGATGTGCTTTGTTTGAGATTTAATAATTTTTAATGTTTTACTATTATTTAAATATTACTTTATTCATTTAATAGGATTTGTTTAATATTAGCTTTAATTTAATTTAATTAATTTTGTATATATAGTTTAACTTTTGTACATAATCTAATTTATTAACTTGTAGTTAATTTAATTAATTTGTTTGTTTAATAATTTGTGATTACACTATCATAAGTTCTATTAATTTGTATATAATTAAGTAACTTAATTATAATTAACTAATTTTGATTGTACAATTAATTAGGATTATATTTTTTAATTAAATTTCCTAATTTTAACCCACGCAGACATTTTCCAGAACTATGACAATTTTGAAACTTCAACTTTGGAGGCTCATAAGTTGAGTTTACTTGGCTAAATGTGGCCCAAGATGGCTTATTAGAAAGATAAAATCATGGAAAATATTTCTGAAGTGGTTTCATGACCATATTTGGTAATTAACTGACTTTAAAATTTAGCAGAAAATTAAGCTACGAATTTGCAATAAAAACTAATTTTCTGAGTTTAGTTTTTGCATTTTCATTTTCCCAAAACTTATGTTGATTGTAGATCCATTTGACTATATCCTCTTTGAATAACAAGATTTTTACAGGAATCAATGGGAAACTCTAATTTCTTTTTATTTAATTGAATTTTGATTGGAGATGTTTGTTATCCCAAATTTGGTAATTTTGATTTTGATTTGTAATTTAATTTACTTTTGATTGGATTTTGGAAGGAGAGCAGTTGGGGAGAAGAGGAAGAGAAGACTTGGGACAATGGAATTTCACCAACAACAGGGAAAGAAGAATTTTGGCCAATTAAAATTTGTTGAAGTAAATTTATTCCCAACAACTCTCTCATTTTAAATTTCTTTTTGTAATTATAAATATGGATTTTGTAGATGAGAGGAAGGGGGTTCCATATCTCAAACTTTGTTAGGAGGTTCTCTACAAAGAGAGGGATTTTTTCATTAACGTAGGAGGCAATAATTTTGTAGAGAATTGGATAGTTTGGACCAAACTTGTGGAGATTAAAAGAGATGTATTTCAACTCTGAAAATTTCATGCTCTCATGAAATTATCTGAGAATTTCATGCACTTAAAGGCTGTAATCAAATATTTAATTCTTCTACGCTATTGTTAGAGATAGAGGGTGATTGGTGGCCTACAATTAATAAAATTTGAGGCAATTCTTGATGCATATAAGTATGTGTTTTTGAAGTTTTGCACTATTGTAAATTCATTTAATACATGCTTGTTTTAATCATTTGGAAGCTATCTTTGAATGATGGATCTAACTTCTATCAAATTTAATTATGAATTTGAATAGATAAAGAAGACATACTTGTTAACTATTTAGCAGATTTATGTCAAGTTTATCTTTGTTTTAATAATGATTTTTTTATGAGAAATATTTCCTCAATGAAATCATATCTTTTTAATTTGAATTCATTTTATTTGAATTTGGATGTATGTGTGCCAGAGATTTGATGACTATTCATCATATAGCTGAATACATATACTTGCTTGAACTAGAAATAAGTCTTGGAACTATTTCCTTGGCTTATTAACTTCATTTTTATTCCAAATTCAAAGCTGGTTCAAATCTCCTTTTCACCTTGCTATTGGTTGAGAGGGGGGCTAATCTTTCTCTCAATCGAGATAGATTTATGATTTATTTTTTGTTAATTAGAGTAGATTAATTAGTTTTAACTATTGCATTCTAGAAGTCCCCTCATATAAGGGAAAAAACTTAGTTGTGGTTTGTCTAAGCCCTAGACCAGCTTACATATCAATTTCTTGCATGAGCTCTGCAAGAGGGTGGATCTGATGTCTCTTTCCTATTGACAAGTAATAAACATACTATAAGCCAACAAAGAAAGAGAAAGGGTAACTAGACTCAATTGAACTAGTTAGAACCACCATTCCAAATAGAAAATGAGTTGATTTAAGTTCCCGGACAGGTGGTCTTCATTATTGATGCAGGAGCATCTAGCTGAAGGGGATCATCATGACAGAGGGTCATTTGGTCTCTGTAAGGACCGAGGAGAAAATTTCAAGTGAACATTTTAATTTCTTGGTGATGTAGCATTTAGGAAGGTAAATGACGAGTTAAAAGAATTGTTGTAGTTAATTGTTTTTTTTATTATTGTGTTATCTTTTACAAATTACAGCGTAGGAAAAAAAAACAATTTTAGAAGCTGAGAAAACCATCAAATGTAACTAACAGCAGTTAAGATAAAATTGTTTTTCAAAATTATTCAAAAGACAATAGCATGTATTGTAACGGGTTCGATTGGAGAACAAGAACAGTAATAGAAATTTCTGAATATACATAGGTTTACATTTGACATCCCATAGCAGTCCATTTACAGTCCTTCAATCTGAATTACTTAATACAATGAAAGAGAGTCTTTTATTTTACAAAGCATGCATGTTTTTCTATCTGCATAAATTTAACAGGCCTATAGACAGGTAGACTTCTTAAATGTCAAAGCTGGAGAACCTATAGAAGCCCGGACGGATATTGGAGTCCCGGAAAAATTAAATCAAAACGAGCGAAAGGAAGCCTTAATAATATACAGTTCCAGACAACAATATAAGAACGAACAACACAGATATTTCCTAAGCAACGAAATATTTTCTTTTATTCACAAAAAAGAAAAAATACAATCTCTGTCGATATAAATTACAATCCAGACATAATTTTAATGTTGTCCAAGTTCAACAAGTCCGTAATGGGAAAACGGGTTGCAAAACCCTAACATGTAAACCCTATAATCACAAACATAAATTGTGACAACGCAAAACCAGAGGCCTACAACAACATTTGCTAACATAAACTAGGACAGAGCACAACCAGAGGTTTACAACAAGACTATACATAAGTGAAGGCAGAGAACCCTACGCCTAAAAACCTAACCGGGCCATCACTTAAGCCAACGACCATAGAAACAATCAAATAGACAGAGTATCAAGGAGCAACCCTACTGGGTCTTGCTAGCACGCATAAGGTTGGAAGCCAGGGTCTCCAAAACCGTTACCACCTGCAAACATTCACCGAAAACCGGGAGTGAGAATCACTATAAAGCAAGTTGTAGGAACGAAAAGACATAGTAGTTCCAGGTTTGAAACTTACCAGAGAGAAGACAGAGCTTTGAGATCGCGACCACCAAAGGATTCTCTGCTCACAAGGAGCAGTTGGGTCAGTTAACGGAGGGAAAAGCAGAAGTTAATGATTGCTTGGAGCAACGACTTACCTTGTTGTTGTGGACAGAGTCGAAGCCATAAACCCCTGAGACCACAACCTGCAAACGCAATAGAGCAACATAACCTGATGAATTTCGAGAGCAACTGAATGAAAGAAACTGAGGAAAAGAGAAATCACTAACAGATAGGCAAAACAACCAACCAACTGAGAATGTATATAGAGGAACTGAAAGCCTCCATGACAAGCACACTTTCCATAGAGTGACAGAGCTCATTAAGCACCGCGACAGAGGAACAAAATAAGCATAGAACAACGAGCATACTTATCAACTAGTAGAGCAGAGCATGCACCCAGACTAAGGCTGAACAAAAACAACAGTAGTAGCACATTCACACAGAGAAACCGCACCAGAGAACAAACAATGAAACCCTCAAGCCACCACAGAACGACGAACAAATGACCAAGTGAGTAGGGTTTGAGAACATTAACCAAGGCGGGAGGGTGTTTTACGAGGTAGGGACACATGTCCACCATCCAACGACACATGTACCAATAATAAAGACCATAACCAAAATATCTATGCGAATCATTATAATTGCCAGTTGATTAAACTAATCACACAATTAATCACCAACGAAATCATTGAATTAATCATCATCCACTTTGTATAGTTTGTTAAGGGTAAAGAGGGGGCTGGACCCATCAGTTATAATGTTGACATGGTCATTTTGGGCCATCAACACAACCTTATCTCTCATGAAGACGCCTTAGGTGGATCATCATCAATAAGTGCTCCTTCTTCCTCCCGTCCCCTTATATTTCATTTGGATGAAGACATCATGGAAGCCATGACCACCCCTGATTATCCTTGGGAGGATATGCACCATCGCGCGTACTTCCTTCCGTAGTAAACCCATGATCATTATGTTGTGGAGTCCAAAGAATTCATCCATGGTGAAGTCGATTGATTAAAAAATCCCATTCCTGCACTAGATGCTTTCGAAGAAGGTAATATGACTAACATTTCACCAGCCATCAAGATTAACATTTCAAATAAACTAGGAGTTGAAGAAAACATCACCTTGGGGGCACAATATACCCCAGAAGAAATTCCAGCTTACACTAAGTTATTTAAATAATTTCATGATGTTTTCGCTTGGTCATATTCTTAGATGCTCGGAATTGATCCTGCCATTGTTGAGTATCACATCGACACATGACCTGATACCATTCTTGTTTTCCAAAAGCAGAGGCCTATCCATCCTTCCAAGTGTGATGCCATCAAAGCTAAAATCTATAAGTTCAAGCAATCCATATTCATTTACCCAACAAAGTATACCTCATGTGTTTCCAATTCTCTTCATGTTTTGAAAAAGCAAGCACCATACGTGTCTGCATTGACTTGTGTGATCTCAACAAAGCTTGTCCTAAAGAAAAATTCCCCACACCTTACATTAACGAAATTATTCGTGAGTGTGTGGGACATGATGTCCTCTCCTTTATGGATGGATTCTCGGGGTACAATCAGATCCGTATCCGCTTTGGAGATCAACATAAGTATGCTTTTATAGTCTGTGGGGAACTTTTGCTCACAAGGTCATGCCTTTCTATTTATATAATTTTGGGTCCACTTTTTAACGTGCCATGTCCTATTGTTTTCATGAATTGGCCCACATTATCCTTGTGTATCTCAATATCTCACTGCTCGTTCCAAGCTTAAGTCGCAACACATTAATGATTTGCGCACCATTTTTCTACGATGTTACAAGTATAACATTCACCTCAATCCCCTTAAGTGTGTCTTTTGCATTACTGACATTCGACTTTTGGTCTTCATTATGTCCAAATCCATGATCTCCCTTGAACCTCTTAAAGTTCAAGCCATTCTTGAACTTTTGCCTCCTCTCAACCTTCACCAGTTGCAGAGCCTCCAAGGTAAAGCCACCTTTTTGTGTCGATTTGTTCTTGATTATGTTACCATTGCTCATGGGTTTCTTAGAGTTTTGTGATCTAACATTCCATTTATTTGGGATGATCAATCTCAACAGTCTTTTGATGCCCTCAAACATGCTCTTATGTCTACTCTTTTGATTAGTCCACCTAACTTTGAGAAGGATTTCATCCTATATATCTCGGCCTTTACCTATTCGGTTATCGAGGTCCTAATACAAGAAGATGAAACCAGTAATGAGTATGGAATCTATTATGTTAGTAAGAACCTCAGTGGACCCCTATGTCCTATTCCCATGAAGAAAAGTTATCTCTAGCTGTCATGTTATTTGTCTAGAAACTTCATCATTATATCCTCATGCATACCACCAAGGTTGTGACTAATTCCAACCCCATGGCCTTCTTATTGGGTTGGAACTTTATCAATGGGAGTATGCCTGCTAGATCATTATACTCCAAGAATTTGACTTGGAATTTGTCATGCCTAAGAGTAAGAAAGGATTAACCCTTGTTGAGTTCATAACCAATTTTCCCACTAGTATGAAAGATCCACCAGTAAATGATGACCTTCATTATGAACACTTATTCACTATATATTCTGACGACCCATGGTATGGAAACATCCTCACTTATTTGCAAACGCAAAAATTTTCCTCCCATCTCACTCGTGATGATCGTCGACACATTTAGCAGCTAGCCCCTTTCTACCTTCTCATAGGTGATGATATTTATCGTCATGGTGTCAACACTATCCTTTGTCATTATCTTACCCATGTTGAAGCTGAGAAAGTGCCCAATTCTTGTCATAGTGGTGCTTGTGGTGGTCACCTCTTTGGAATGACCATTACCCAAAAAATCATGTGTGCTATATACTTCTATCCTTCTCCATTCAGCGATTGCATTGAGGCAGTCAAACACTGTCCCAACTTCATATTATACACCCTAAAGGCGTGAGATCCACTTTCTCCTCTCCACCCTATTGTTAGATTGGTCTTTTTTGCAAACGAGCCATCGACTTTATGGAGTGTCAACCCACATCCTCTAATGGCCATAAGTACATTATCGTGGTTGTTGACTATTTTACCAAATGGGCTAAAGCCATGCATACGTACAAAAATACAACTACTGCAACCTTATTCTTCTTTAACCACATAATCACTCAATTTGGGGTTCTGAAACAATTGTTTTCTAACCATGGCCGACACTTTGAAGATGAGATCTGACATGAGCTATCCTCACTGTTGGATTTTGAGCATCAATATTTATCATCCTATTACCCCCAAGGAAATGGACAAGTTGAAGCTGTTAATAAAATCCTTAAAACCATGCTTCAACAAACAATGAAAAAGCACAAGAACAATTGACATTTAATGCTCTTCCATGCGCTGTGGGCCTTCAGAATTTTTGTTAAAATCGCCACCAAGTTCACTCCTTTCCACCTTGTTTATGGAGAGGAAGAAATATTACCAATCGAGTGTGGAAACCCCTTTCTTCACCTTATTGTTAAACTCCTCCTAGACACCGAACCCTTAGAAGAAAGACTCATCATGTTGAAGCACATCAATGAAGACCACCGACTTGCTTTGCAAACCATAGAAGTAGCTAAAACGTGCACCAAATCCCAGTATGACGATAAAGTACACCCTCATACCTTTCATGAAGGTGACCTTGTTATTTTTTACAAACAAGGTCATGATTGTTTGGGGCATTGTTATGCTCTTAACCTGCAAATGATACCCAAATACAGAATATGCGAAGAAAAGAGACCCAGAATACAGAATATGCGAAGAAAAGATACCCAGAACACAGAATAGCAATAAATTTATTATTCAGAGAGTAATGTTCACTTGCCTCTTCGAGGGGGCAACCTCCAATAGAGCAGAGCTCGATTACAAAATAAGACACGATGCTCCTCGCAAGGATTTTCTATCCTTTATATATGACTCCTACGTGCAATACCACGGGCCAATACCGTGTATTATTAATACCTTCTATCTAATACTACGGCCCATTTGCAACTAACTGTGGTTCTGTTATTAATTGCGGATTAACCACTTACAATTATTAATATGGGCTTTATTGACTCTTGACTATGACGTGGTCCCA